>JAJMQU010000012.1:0-266843 GCA_030444895.1 Metschnikowia sp. yHMJ9 | reverse complement strand
TGGAGTAGGAATCTCGATCACAACGGTGTTGCACTCACCTTTTGCCCCGGTGATTGTCTTAGTGGATCTCTCGGATCCGGAACAAGTTGAGGTGATAGTAGTGGTTGGAGTAGGAATCTCGATCACAACGGTGTTACTCTCACCCTTTGCCCCGGTGATTGTCTTTGTGGATCTCTCGGATCCGGAACAAGTTGAGGTGATAGTAGTGGTTGGAGTAGGAATCTCGATCACAACGGTGTTGCACTCACCTTTTGCCCCGGTGATTGTCTTAGTGGATCTCTCGGATCCGGAGCACGTTGAAGTGATAGTAACGGCGGCTCCGGTTGTTGTATATTTACGTGTATCTTGGCGTTTCCGTCTGGTAAGCGTGGTGGTTGGTGTAGGAACGTCCACGACTATGGTGTCGGCCTCCGAACCAGTGACGGTCAAGGCCGTCGTGGATGTGTAAGTGTTGGACCATGCCGTAGTCACAGTGGTGTTGCACACGCTGTCAGAGAAAGTCGCTTGAAAAACCAGCTTGCCGAAATCACTCACGGCGCGACCGCGACTATCCGTCACAGAAAGTTCGAGGCCAGTGTTACCCATCCAGTTGAACAAAATGATCTTGATAGGGTAGTAAATGCCTTTCTGAAGGCTGAAAGATGCTACCTCAGTGTTTGCAGTAGCACTTCCAATGCTTCCGGCGGTGCCAAGGGTGAAAATGCTGAAATCTCCGGTGACACTGTCCGACGCATCGCCGCAGCACACTTGGCCGGCACCAAACTGCAAGGAGGCACCATTGTCTGCAGCTAAATCAAACGTGTATGACCCAGTGGACGCAGCTTTGTAAAAGCCGCTCAACTCAACGGTGTAATTGGAGATGGAAATGGGAAACCCGTATATGCTACCGTGAATGTATTTGTAGTTTGCCTGGTCTTCTATGTCGAAGTTGATGGACGTGAGGCCAGTAATAGTGCCTAGTAGCTTACCGCTCTTGTAATCCGACTGGAAAAAATTGTCCCCCCAGCCGGCGTCATCGTTAAGCCCGTAGGAGTAGAACCTGGCGACAAAACCTTTGTCGCCGACTACATCTGGTGAGCACCCTTTTGTGGCTGCATTAGCAACCACAAAGAGTGCAAAACAGAGAAGCATATGAAACATGACTGTTTTAACTTGGCGAGCACTCACGGGGGTGGGAATCGAATTCTTTTTATTTCCACCGCACTGTCGGCGGCTTAGTCTTTTTGGTTTATTGAGCGCTTTCAATTAGACGCTGAGGTAAATGCGAGGAACACAAACGGTGCATGCTAGTATGCAGCATCCTGCAGCTGTGCGTTCGGCCAATTGAAGTTCCGAAGAGGGATACACGAGCGCGTAAATGGGGCACCAAAGAATTTGAGAAATTGGGTAATGAAGTGTGTCAAAATAAAGTACTGGTCCTAGTAGGCTTCTCTTTTTTGGCTTATCGTACTTGCTACAACAAAGAATTGTCGCTAGTTTTTCTCGTAGACTATGTGTTAGTGCAGTAGTGAATCTTTATATGTGCAGTCATATGCGAGGTTCAACGGAAGCGTAAATGCACGAGAAGATCTTTTGCACACCAATCAGATCCATGCCTCCGGAGGGCGGAACGCAAGGCGGCTCAACAGCATTATATGGCATGGATTGCACAGAAGATAGGGCTACGGCCAACTATCTGGCGTGATTTTACTGGGTCGACGTTTGGATCAACGCCAAAAGCCAACTAATGGACATGTCTTACGGGCCCATCCATGTGTGCGAGATACAATCTCGTTTTGAAATGCTAGCGGGCTCGTTCCAGCTTTCCGCGAAGGAACCACTGCAAAAGCAGTTGATTTCGGAATCCGAAAGATGTTGTTCGCTTAGATTTCTTTTTCCTCGCTTAAGTGCTTCGCTTGGAAGACACCAAATCGAAGCTCGCATATGACATCTCGGGGGGAGAAAGTCCCGCAGTGCCTCCTTTTCTTTCCATGCATCTGGTTACGTGCCCTGTAGTGAGGCTATCTCACAACTCTTCCACTCTCTTTGCGCGCCACAGACTGATGTACCTGGAACAGTGTAGCAACTAGCGGGTCGAGCGGGAAGGAATTGGCCCTCCGTGTGTGGGCTTCTCTTGCCCTTACTCGAAGAAAAAATTGCGTAGGCTGGAGATTAGGCATACAAAGTTACCGCCCTGCGATTCTCCCATGCTCGTTCTATCGCTGGCTCGTCCGGCCATGCGCGGAATCACCGAAGTGCAGACTTCTATGCAGCTGCTACCGTGCGGTGCAGTTCTCTGCGTGGCTTGTCATTCGTGGCTTCTGAACTAGCGATATTCGGGAGGAACGGAGAATCGACACAAAGAACTTGCCGCGGTCTCGAGCATAGCCTCTTTGCTTACCATGGGCGAGAGGTGTAAGTTTTCTTTTTTTTTGTCGTTATGCGTGCTTGTTCGAGCGAAACCTTGGGCGCGAGTTCCATTAGCCACATCCTCTACTCGAGGACTTCTCATCTATTTCATGATGCCCGCGCAACCTCGACATCTGACATACTGCACAATGACCGGAAGAAAGGCTCCGGAGCTTTCAGCTCTTCGACTTGTGGGATTTTTGCTTCGTACTGATTATCCACATAGATCCTACCACTATATATTCGGTTGTCTGGGATTGGAGCTATCTCTGATTTGTTTAACTTCTGAGGGATTCTGCTACTACTATGAGGCTTTCTTTGTTCATTCTGTGGCATATGTACTGGGTCTTGTGATTCTAAATTGAACTTGCTGGTCACCGAAGCGGTCTGTGACACTAGGTGGGGAGGATGGGGGACACTACACAAAATACATGCAAAAATACATGCGATCCTCTTACTAGCTTGTTGCAAGCACTAGACTACGTGGAAAGCAATCTTTCCTTGTACCTAGATGTGTGGGACCAGGCAACTTGGACATCGGAAACTGCTTGACCTTGACTTCGAGCACTCTGCTTGCTACGTCATTAGTACTCAGCGCCATTTTAATATAATGCATTGCAGTAGACTGCCTAAAGGTGTGCGTCCTTAAATTTTCTAAATGCTTGTCTCATAAAGCTGTGTTGTGGGGAAAACAATCGAGTCTGGACATCTTACAATTATTTCGCAACTTTGAATAGTGTCTGTGTTTCTTTACAAAACTAAACCATACTAATCGCACAGTGGCTTACTTGACAATGTTGATTTCTCTGGCTTGTCTACTCTATGCTTTTCGGACTACCTGTTTCGTGCAGAGAGAGCTATCGTGCGTAGCAGCTCTCCATGTGGCCATTCTGCAGTCCTGCAGTACGCTTACGTCTGAGAAATGCAATGGCGAATCACAAATTCGTTTCGCGAGTCATGGTTGTCCCGAGCAGCCACTACACACCATCAGAGAAGCTTTTTCAAGCCACGGCAGGACAAAATTGATAAAAAAAAAAAGAAGTCGAAAACAAGCGGTGGCTGTTTTCGAGTGCATTGCCAAGTCTAAACTCCTGCAGAGTAGGATTCTCAGATTCCGCTCGTGCCGATCGCCTAAGCAGTAGAACAAACTGAGCCCTGCCATGCATGCAACGGCCCAAGCAGAAAAGCACGGAAAGTGTTGCCCTTGCTCGTGGTTGTCGACTACAATCATGTGCTAACTACGAGTGCAAGTTGGGTATTGAGATTATCTGCAGCAGAGAGCCCTTCTAGCCTGACTTTAATATTTGACGCAAAACCCCGCGGTCGCCAGGCAAATGCGTTTCGAGCCAAATGCGCTTCGAAGCATGGCGGTCCGCCCGGAGGCAACGCGCTTTCAGGGGGATTCTTCGAAGCATGCCGCTCCTAGAATGGCGCTGAAGCATCAGTCGCCTTGCCAAGCCTATCCGAAAAGGTATAAATTTTCTATGCAGTTGCCAAACCTGTTTTGAGCTTGGTGCAGGAGAGTTTGGCGCTGTGCAGCACCTCGAGAATTCGTCAGCTTTTAGTCACGCGACAATCCAATACTTAGTTAAGCCCTCGTGCTTCTGTTAAGCCCTCGTGCAGAAGCACGCCTTGGGCTAGCAAAATAAAAATCGTTCGAGATTTGCGTTTACGTAAAAGAGTTACTGCTCAACCATGCATGGAATTAGTAGCTGCTATCACCATGTGCAAGTATTGGTTGGGGTACTTTGGTCCGTGCAGTTTACAAGCGCCGAAGTTAGTCTAAGTAGCTATGCGGAGCAGCAAAAGTAAGCGCTGTCAGATTTACATCTCATCGAATTTTGATGCAAGGGTGCAAAGAGATGGTATGAAGGTCAATGTTAGCGGTCTACTACACACCAAGGTAGATTGGGATGTGAGCTAGGCTAAACGATATCTGACGAGAATGCACTCCCGCTCACGAAAATCTCGTGGTAGTCGCCCCCATTTCCTCTCGTTGTGACTGCTCGATGTTTTGCCGGTGTCCGCAAGCACCGTTGTAGCCACAAGCGCAGCCCCACACTGCAAAAATCGCCTAAACTTTCTGTTCAGTTTCTTGGTCGTGCGAATTGCACTCCCACTCCAGGCAAGCCTACGTTTTCTTGCGTTTTTTGTTGTTGGTTTTTTTTTTTTCAAACCCCGTCTGTTCGCCGAGTCCGGCGTAACACGTCAAGCAGCAAACAAATTGCTCACGGATTTGATCGGGCGTACGGAGATAGCTCATGCAATGTCTCCAGAGGTAATTCGGACTCTCTGATTGGCTCGCCCGGCGTAGGTGAGCGGCGATTTGACATTCTTTGCTGCGGTTCGGCATGGAGCCCGTTTTTAGTGCATACTCCGGGCAGTCCCTGCGGGCGCGCTTCGATGCTGACCTGGCGCCCTCTTAGGACGAGCGGGACCCTGACGGCAAATTTATACGCTCCCACGGCTTCTGGCTGGCTCAAAAAGGTGAGAGCTCCGTCATGGTGTTGTGAGTAGGGCCCGCCTCGAAAATTCAAGTTTTTCACAACGGCTACAATGAGAAGACCGCAGATCTTGCTTCAGTAGATGCTACAGATAATTTTTGGATATGCATGTCCTGCACATGCCTCCATTAGAGTTGAGGGGATCTCCGCGAGAGATCTGGTTGACGTCCGTCGCAAGGAGTTCATTCCAGAGCTTGATATATACCAAGCCATTTGGATATCGGGAAAATTCGCTCTTGAGAGCTTAAGAACCGAGTTGAGCGATCCGTTTGACTCAAAACAGTGTGGTGTTCGCTGCTCAAGGACGGGCAGCAGCCACTAAGCCGCGCTTGCGCCGACCGAAATCGGTCTGTGAACGCATGGTTCGTGCAGATGACATTATCTTTTTAATCGACTAGGTTTTTCGCAATTTTTCAGACAGGCAGAAATGAACTCGGCAATGCAAGAAAAAGTTGCGGAGGACTCGAAGGTCAATCTGGAGGTGGCAGAAGAAACTACCGACGTAACAGATGACTTGCGGTTGAAGCTTAATGAGAAGATGGGCCACGGCGACGTGTTGGCGGACAACATCCGTCGGCCAGACGTTGAGTACCTTGTCGACTTGGCATCAGAAATGACACCAGCGCATTGTGTAGGCGTTTTGGAGCAAGTTTTGAAGGAACACAGTGATGACCCTAACTTCCCGTATGAAGATTACGACCTCATCGGGGAACTTGTCAAGGGCTATTCTAAAGAGCTGGGCATGAGCTATCATGACTGGATTGTAAACGTGAAGTTGTATGCGGTTTTGAACGAGCATTTTTCTCCGTACCCCGAAGTCCGGGCCGTCACGTCGCCAACAGACGACCCTGAGATTCCTTGTGAGACAATGCGTGCTTATTTCTTGGGTTTCTTCTGGTGCGTGGTTGGAACTGGTGTGAACGAGATATTCTCCAGAAGACAGCCCTCCCTTTACTTGTCTGCCTCAGTGTGCCAGATGTTAATGTACCCCAGTGGCCGGGCACTCGAATATATATTGCCCGATTGGGGCTTTACTCTTTTTGGCACCCGCCACTCTTTGAACCCGGGTCCCTGGACGTACAAAGAGCAAATGTTCTCCACCATCATGTTTGATATAGCAATTGGAGGTATGTACGTGGGCTACAACTTCTTTGTGCAGAAGTTGGACATTTTCTATGGCAACACCTGGGTCACGATCGGCTACCAAATCTTGCTTTCTCTCTGCACTCAATTGTTTGGCTTCGGTTTCGCAGGACTTCTTAGGAAAATTGTCATATACCCTGTTCGTGCTGTGTGGCCAACAATTCTTCCCACAATTGCTCTTAATCGTGCTTTATTGACCAAAGAAAGAAAGGAGAACATCAACGGATGGACCATCCTCAGGTACAAGTTCTTTTTCATTGTGTTTGCATGCTCGTTCTTGTGGATGTGGGTGCCCGATTATCTCTTCCAAGCGTTGTCCTACTTCAACTGGATGACCTGGATAAAGCCAGACAACTTCAACTTGGCCATGATTACAGGTTCTGTGTCTGGTCTCGGCTTCAACCCCATCACCAGTTTTGACTGGAACATCGTGGGGTACTGGTTACCTTTGGCATTCCCATTCTACACCTATATGAATATGATGATTGGAATGTTCATTGGGTTCTTTGTCATTGTCGGGCTCTACTACAGCAACTATAGATGGACAGCATATCTTCCCATTAACGACAACAATATTTTTACTAATACGGGAGAGTATTACGAGGTGGAGAGCGTTTTGACAAATGGAAAGCTCGATGTCGATAAGTATAGCGTGTATGGTCCTCCGTACCTATCAGCAGCTCAATTGGTGGTTTACGGCGCAAATTTTGCGCTCTACACTTTCATGCTTCCCTACGTGTTCTTCTCCGAAAGGAAGACGCTCTACAAATCGTTTTTGTCTATTAAAGACCTGATCTTCGACCTCAAGTCGTCGAACTTTACTCACTTCAAGGACCCTCAGTCCCGCTTGCAGGCTAAGTACAAAGAAGTGCCCGAATGGTGCTTCCTCGTAATTATGTTGATTGCGCTAGTGTTTGCTATTGTGTGTGTGAAGGCGTACCCTGCAAACACTCCAGTTTGGGGAATTTTCGTGATGCTTGGGCTCAACTGCGTGTTCGTCATTCCAATGTGTTTGATCTACGCCGTCACTGGCTACTACTTCACCCTCGAAGTCTTGGTAGAGTTGATCATCGGATACGCCATCCCAGGAAATGGTGATGCCTTAATGTTCTTAAAGGCCTTGGGATTCAACATCACCGGTCAGGCTCAGCAATACGTCTACGACCAGAAAATGGGGCACTATGCGAAAGTGCCACCAAGGGCAGTGTTCCGTGGTCAGCTTCTTGGAACTATTTTCCAGATTATTGTCTCCTTGCTGGCCATTAACTGGGAGATAAACAATATCAAGGGTATCTGTACTGACGACCAAACAAACAACTTCACCTGTCCTAGTGAAACTTCATACTATTCATCCTCGGTGTTTTGGGGCGTTATCGGCCCCAAGAGGGTTTTCAACTTGTTGTACCCGGTGTTGCCATACTGCTTCCTCATTGGGTTTTTGCTCGCCATCTTGTGTCTTGTGATAAAGCATTACTACGGCAGACAAACGCAGTGGTTCCAGCCGGCAGTCATCATCGCAGGCGTCTTCAACTACGCTCCATACAATCTCAG
The DNA here is from genome assembly GCA_030444895.1 of Metschnikowia sp. yHMJ9. Taxonomy (NCBI): domain Eukaryota; kingdom Fungi; phylum Ascomycota; class Pichiomycetes; order Serinales; family Metschnikowiaceae; genus Metschnikowia; species Metschnikowia sp. yHMJ9. The sequence goes on along the minus strand of JAJMQU010000012.1, from coordinate 259,257 downwards.
CTACTTCATTCCTGGAATGTATGTGTGTTTCACGTTCAATCACTACATCAAGAAAAGGTACAGTGCGTGGTGGGAAAAGTACAACTATATCTTAGCCTCTGCTCTTGATGCGGGTGTTGCCTTTGGTGGTATCATCATTTTCTTCGCAGTCCAGTACAAGGAAAAGGATATCAACTGGTGGGGTAACCTCGTGTCTTATTCTGGGACTGACGCGGGGTACGGGCAGACTAGTTTGTTGGACCCCACCACAGCTCCGGACGGGTACTTCGGGGTGAGGAACGGGACGTACTGAGACTCTCAACAGTAACTCAAGTACTGCCGAAGTCGTCCTTCACGTTTTGGATTTGCCAATCAAAAAGTAAAAAAGTGATACTAATAGGACATCTATGCGGATGTCAAACTACTAATTGTTACTGTCTTTCTATAGGCTACCATGCGCCAAAGCACGGTATTCTTACTAATGTAGTCCCTAGTGCCACCTTGAAAGCCCTGAGTGTAGGAATCGTCCACCGAAAAGACGTGCCCTTCTCAGCTGGGCCATCTTTGCCGGCTGTTGCTTTCACATCCGCAGCAATCCTCTCCAACAAACATGCATCCAGTTGTGATCCACAAATACCACGGGAATCTCACTGCGATTGAGTTTGGCGATGCTTCTGCCAACTCCAAGAACTTTCTAGTGTTTGTCGGGGGCCTCACCGACGGCTTTATGACAGTCCCGTATCTTCCCCGCTTGGCGCAGTCTGTGAGCATACGCTCGGGCAAAAAGTGGGCCGTTGTGCAAGCGTTGCTCAGCTCGTCGTACCTAGGCTTTGGGGTCGGAAGCTTACGCAAGGATGCTTCAGAATTGTGTGAATTGGCAAGGTATCTTCGGGCCAAGAGAGGCGATTCGCAGTCTAAGGTTGTGTTGATGGGACATTCTACTGGATGCCAAGCGGCCATGGAGATACTCTCGAGTCTCAACCACCAATACAAGGGAGAGGCACTCTATGACGGTGCCATACTTCAGGCTCCAGTCAGCGACGTTGAGGCATGTGAGTACCTAGACGAAGAAAAGCAGCTTCCGGGTTTGCTCTCGCTCGCTACTAGTATGATCGAGCAAGGTCGGCACCACGAGTTGCTTCCAACAAGCTGCTACGACCTTACTTTTGGTGCTCCAACAACAGCGTACCGTTTCCACTCGCTTTACTCGCACAACGGCGACGACGACTACTTCTCAAGTACTTTGGACGATGCACAGCTTTTGAAGACATTTGGCAAGGTCGACAAACCGCTCTTGGTGCTTCATGGAAGCAAAGATGGCGCCATCCCGCCGTACGTAGATTTGGCCAAGTTGATGCAAAGGTGGCAGAAAGTAACGCAGAAGCACTGGAGTAGCCACAGCGGAATCATCGACGGTGCGGACCACAACTTGAGTGCGGACTCGGACCCGAACGCTGTGGAGAGGGCAATTTCCTTAGTGGAGAAGTTTTTGAGAGAGAAGTACGGAGATATCTGAGTACGCTATATAATTCGTGATCAATCGCTGTTGAAGTTGTCGGCCCTACGGTGACTCTTTTGCAAGCCCTACGGCGTCTTTGCTGTAAACCTCTTGTGTGCGATTTGCACTTTCGCGAGAGTAGCTCTGTAGTACAATGAAAATTTGGTGCGGAGATGGCACAAGTGAGAAGTGAAGAATACAACAAACTGCTACGAAAAATCGAAAACATACAAAAAGTCTCAAAAAATACCAACACGGTGACCTACTAGGTTAAAAGAACTTTCTGAGTTACTTTACTTATATCCTTGTCGCAAAACTGACGAGAAGGGTACCAATATGACATCTGCTGTCGCCATGCGCTTATGTCCGACTTCAGTGTGCGAATGTGGGGGTGGGGGAGTGGCCAGGAAGAGCTCAAGAGGGCAGAGCTACAATAGGGTCGACGATCAAAACACATTCATTTTTATTAAGTAGGCGTAGCAACTTCCCATAGGTTTACGACCTGTCGCCTGCAACTGGAAGCATGACTGGAGCGGCCCGGATGTAAGAGTTTTGTTTCGTTGCGACACCGGCGAAGCAGCAGTACCAGCCACACATGGCAGCCAACACGACAAACACGCCGCCAGCTTGCAACAAGCGAGGGTTACCAACAAAGTAGTATGCTGCAAGCAACCAGAAGGCAATGTCTAAAGTGAAGAACAACCCCATGAAAAACAAAGTCGTCTTCAAAGTGCACAACAACATGAGGAAGGTGAAGATTGCCCACCCGCAGAGGTAAAAACCAACAGCGTTTTGAAACTGCACCGTGTCATCGCCGTACGCCGTAGCAATACCAAAAGCCTCGGTATTGATGGCGCCGTAAGACATCCAGAACCCAAACCCAAAACTACACAACACTGTGCCAGCAAACGTGTTTCCCAAGAACAACTCCCACATTCCGGCAAAAGCTTGCACCACGCCACCGTAGAAGAAACACAATCCAACCGACGCATTGACAAGCGTGATTCCCTGCGCTCCAGCCAAGTAAAGACCCAATACAAAAGCACTAAGAGCGAAAGCGGCGAGCCCCACCGCAGCAGCATTTCCGAACCTCTGGGTCCGGGGTGGGGGCGCCAGGTACCGCTCGGACTGCAAAGTACCGCCAAACGCCCTCATGAGCTCGTGGGTGTAGTATTTCTTGCCTCCCAAAATGATGAACTCTCCTGCGGCGCCGTCCTGCTGCACCCTGGAGCAGCTATGGTGGGAGTATGCATCTTTGTCGTCGTCAACAGAGGAAGTCATGTGGTATGAGCAAGAATAATAATCCCGAGTGTCAGCGTCTAGCGTCTAGCGTCCTGCTGTTGTAGGTGCCACGGTGAAGTGGAAAGAGCGATCCACCATTCCTTTAACCTTTTGCGATTTGTGGGGAACCACGCATCGCCGTTTGCATCATTTTGGAGCGCATGGACTTAGCTGCGGTGCACGAACCACTCGCGGCCACCACTTGCTGCGAAAAAAAGTCTGACGAGTCCTGCCTCCAGCGCCTCGACCTTGCCCCGCTTCACTGGCACGAGAAGCAACACGCGAGGCCACGGGTCTCCGGGAAGGCTTTGTAAATGTCCGTCCTGGGGGGCACGCCGTAGGCGACATTGCTCCTTCTCAAAGCCGGAAGAAGGTTTAGCCAGAGAGCACTCGTGGCAGAGCACGGTGAACGAATGACAAAAGAAAAAACAAGACAAAACAAAACAAAACAAAAGCAAAAATAAAAAACCCGCCAGAAAAGACACTCGGTCCTGAACCAGCAATGCTATCTTTGCCGTGTGTCCCGTTCTGGAATTCGTGGCCGTGGTGCGCGGTGTGTGCCCACCTGCCGCTCCCGGTCATCCTGCGAAACTCGGGTTTTGGCCCCAAGAGGAGAACACGCTCGGAGTTTGCTCGCAAGAACATTTTCGGCCGATCCAGGTCTGCCACCCCCAAAAAGTGCATATCGCTGTTAAGCAGAGCACCACGTGAGCTATTTTGGGCAGGACTCAAGCTTCGGGCCGAGTGGGCAGGATGTTGGCCCCCGACTTGGGGGGAAGTCGGGACCGAGCGCACGCTGGCCGGCACAAAACAGTTGCACCACTAGTTTTCTCGCTGTGCCGTTTACGACCACTTCGTCGTCTGCCTCGAGAGTCTCTGCGGTTCCTTCTCTTTCTGCGCCAAATTTCTCCTTTTCTCTCTCTTTTTCTTTCTCAGCTGCTGCGTTTTAATCTCTTCTTCGTCTTCTCTGTCTTTTCTTCGTATTGCCAGACTTCGCTCAGCCAGAAAGCCTTCCTTCCGTGTGCCCTAGAACCTCTCTGCCATATTTCACACCCGTGCACCAGGCGCTCGACGGTTGGTCAAATCTCAACTTGCCTAAGAGCGTTCCAACACATCTACCCAATGATTGTTGCCGCTGCCAGAAAGGCCGCGTTTTCTGCGGCCAGTCGGACAGGAGGTCGCTCGCTATCTGTCTCTGCCCGCGTTTTCAATGGGCCGGCCGCGCCCCCACAGAAACCCGTCATGTCGCAACCGGTGAAGGTTGTGCCCAACGCAGCGCCCGCTGGGGCGGCCAAAATCGTGCTGCCAGGCGTCAAAAGCGACATCAAAGCCAAGGTCGTGGAAAACAACGAGAAGGAGATCCCCAAGAAGAAGCGGTTCTCGCTTTTCGGGTTGCTCTGGAAGACCGCGTTGTTGGCGTCTGTCGCATACGGTGGAACATTGTTTGTTGCTACCAAGAACGACAAGGTAATGGGGTTTGTTATGGACCAGCAGTTGCCGTACCATGAGGAATTGATCGACTTGATTGAGCACGGGTCGTCCGACGACCTCGACGCTTGGTGGAAGAAGACCAAGGCAAAGTTCAGCTTCTTTTCCAAGGGCCAGCTTGAAGAGTTCACCACCAAGATCGAGAAGCAGGGCGGCCAGTTGATCGAGGAGACTAAGAAGAAGTTGTCGCACTCGCGCGCGTCGCTTCCCTCTGAGCAGTTGCAGAAGGGCGTTGGCGTGGAGACAGTGAGAGACGAGATCGGGAAGATTCCCTTTGTAGCTTTGAAGGACGGCGTCGCCGGACTCGCAGACGACTCGGTGAAAGACACCATCAACTCCTTCAACGAGTTAATCGACTTGCTCGACGGCAGCAACCTTGGGCCGCAGAAGGACGTGATGGTCAAGAAGATCAGCGAGAACATCAGCGCTTTGTCCGCCAAGTTGGCCGCTTTAAACAACTCCTTCGAGAAAGAGTTGCAGGCCGGCGTGAAGAAAACGGAAAACGACTTGCTCACGGCATACACCAGAAAGGAGTTGGACTTGACCCAGAACATGTTGGACCAGTACAACTACGAGAGGACTCAGTTGGAGACAAAATATAAAGAGCGGTTGACAAAGGAGGTCGACGCGGCGAAAAAGGCACTCAACCAGGCTGCAATCAACGCCACGTCGATGGTCCGGATCGAACAGACGAGACGGTTCGAGAAAATGGTCAAGGACAAGATCGACGAGGAAAGGGACGGCAGATTGAAGAACTTGGACGCGCTCAACAGCAGGTTGAGCGAGCTCGAGGCGTTTGCCGCGTCGTTGGAGTCGCTGCTTTCAGCCACCGCGTCCAAGAGCTTGATTTTGCGCGCAACCACCAAGTTGAAGACATTGTTGTACAACACGCCTGACGACGCGCCAGCACAGAACCTTGCGCCCTACGTGGCGGACTTGCAGACGGCGTGCGGCAAAACGGACGACGAGTTGTTGACGTTGGCGGTGGACGAGTTGAAGCCATTGCTCAAGAAGGAGAGCAGCCAGTCGCTCTTGACTGTGCCGCAGTTGTTGTCTGCATGGGAGCAGCTCACGCCCGAGTTGAGGTCTGCATCGTTATTACCTCCAAACGCCGGGTTGTTGGGCCACTTGGCGTCCGCGTTGTTGTCCAAGTTGTTGCTTCCAGTCAAGGGGTCCAAGCCGGACGGCAAGGACATCGAGTCTGTGATTGGCAGGGTGGAGCAGAGCTTGGTGCGCGGCGACTTGGCTGCCGCGGTAGAGGAGGTGGCCAACTTGAAGGGCTGGTCGCGCAAGTTGGCCGACGACTGGGTGAGAGAAGGCAGAAAGAGGCTAGAGACCGAGTTTTTGATCAACTTGATCGACGCCGAGGCGAAAATATTGTAAGTACTTGAAGCAAGGCACGTAACGATAGTGGCAGTAGCAGTTGCAGTTGCAGTAGAAGCAGCAGCAGCAGCAGCCTGAGCGCGGTCACGTGCCGAGGCTCACCAACCACCACCTCCAAAGTGAAAGCCAAGCGACGGACTTCAACACCAGCACCACAGCATGTCGTCCGCCAGCAACTCGGCCGCCGTGTACGGCGGCGACGAGATCAACGCCATAGTGTTGGACGCCGGGTCGTATTCGACAAGAGTCGGGTACGCCGGCGACGACTTTCCCAAGGTAATCGCTCCGCTGTACTACGCCAAAGACAGCGACGGCTCTTTGCGCTTTGAAGGCAGCCTCGACTACGCCAAGCCCAAGCGTGAGGTGTTGCCGATCATGAAGGACGGCGTGATTGATGACTGGGACGGCGCCATGGCCCAGTACAAGCATTTTTTCGAGCTGGTGATGACGTTGGACTACGCGGAGCAGCCCATCTTGATCACCGAGCCAGTATGGGCCACACAGGAGTACCGGAAAAAGCTTGTGGAGACGATATACGAGGAGTTCCAGTTCCCTGCGTTGTACTTGGCCAAGACGCCCACGTGTATCTCTTTCCAACAGGGCAGACTGTGCTGTCTTGTCGTCGATATTGGGCACGAATCTGCGAGCGTAGTTCCCGTGGTGGACGGGATCTGTTTGCTTAAAAACTCGATGAGAACCAACTACGCCGGCCAGTTCTTGAACGACCAGATCCAGGACTTGTTGCTGTCGAAGTTTCCGCGGTTAGAGCGCGTGCCCACGTACAAAGTCAGGAGCAAGACGCCTGTGGCGTACCCGGAGGCGGCGGAGTTCGTGCCCCGCACGCTCCCCGACGGGATTACGGAGTCGTTTGACCACTACCAGGCGCAGAAAATGTACTCGGAGTTCAAGGAGCTCTTGCTAGAAGCGCCAGAGAAGAAAATGTGCAATGGCAGCGGCGCGGTCACCGCGGCCGCCAGGGAACTTTACGGGGACCCGGCAAATGAGCGTACCATGGAGTTCCCCTCGGGCCAGTCGATCGAGGTCTGCTTGGAGAGGTACAGGTTGGCCGACACTTTGTTTGAGCCCGGCTCGAGCAGCTTCGCAGACAAGAATTTGGCAGCAAAATACCCTCCGTGCACCGGGGAGTTGTCGATCGTAAGCCCGTACGACGACTACAGGCCGTTGAAACGGGCACGGCGCGGCGACGCGGGCCAGGCCACGCCCACGCCGGCGCCGGAAAACGGCGCAAAGGTGGTGCGGGGCTTGTCGCAGATGGTGTCGCACGCGATTGCGTCGGTGGACATTGACTTGCGGACGTCGATCGCACACAACATCATCATCACGGGCGGCACGTCACTCATTCCGCAATTAACCGAGCGCTTGAACTCCGAGTTGCTGAGCGCCAACCCGGGGTTGAAGATCCGGCTTCACTCCTTGGGCAATGCGAACGAGCGCACCAACCAGACGTGGATTGGCGGCAGCGTGCTTGCGTCGTTGGGCACGTTCCACCAGATGTGGGTGAGCAAGGCGGAGTACGAGGAGGCGGGCGCGGAGAGGATCTTGACGCAGCGGTTCAGGTGAAGTGGCGTCGGAAGGTTTTAGTGTAAAATTAGTTTGACAACATAAGGTAATAATAAGAAGAGCAGAGAGCAGAGAGGGAGAGAAGCAGAGACCCAGAGAGGGAGAGAGTAGAAAGTAGTGAAGTAGAGAAGCGGAGAAGGGGAGAAGGAGAGAGGCAGAGAGGCAGAGAAACAGAGAAACGGAAGGCAGAAAATGGCGGCGAGAAAGTGGCAGTCTGAAAGTAGCAGTTAGATTGTCCCTCCCACAAGAAACTTCTCGAGCGCCTGTTAGCACGCACCCGTGCCTCCCTGCGCGTCACCAGAAACACGACACTAGGCGTCGCCTCAGGCCCATTTTCCCCCAATTGACGGCAACATGATCACGCAAACGGAACAGTACCCGCCGCAGCCGCTGACCACGCGTGGCGCATCGGCGTTTCTCTCGTACGACGCGGTCAACGATAGGATCGCATACCCCGCAGGCAAATCCGTGATCGTGCGGTCGTTAAACTCCAGCACCAAAACCAGCACTGTTCAGTTCTCCAAGCACACAGTCACGGTCACCGCTGCGGCGTTCAGCCCCTCGGGCAACTACGTGGCGTCCGGCGACGAGTCCGGCCACATTATAATCTGGGACACGTCCGTGCACGAGCGCGAAAACCCGTTTGAGCAGCCAGTGATCAAGAGCGAGTTCGACGTATTGGGCGGCGCCGTCAGGTCGATAGCATGGGACGCAGACAACACCAGGATCATAGCCGTGGGCAGCGGCAAGGAGAAGTTGGGCCACTGCTTCACGTGGGACTCAGGCAACTCCATCGGAGAAATACAGGGCCATTCCGAGACCATCAACGCCGTGAGCATCAAGCCGCAAAGGCCGTACCGGGCGGCGACGGTCGGCGACGACAAGTCGATGGTGTTTTTCACAGGTCCGCCGTTCAAGTTCGACAAGAGCTCACGAAACCACCACACCAACTCGGTGAAGGCGGTGAAGTTCTCGCCGGACGGGAAATGGCTAGTGAGCGTGGGGTCCGACCGCACAATTGTCTTGTACGACGGCAAGACGGGCGAGTACGTGGCGAAGGCGGAAAACGCCCACGCGGGCGGCATATTCGACGTGTGCTGGTTTCCCGATTCGGCGTCGTTTGTCACTGCTTCGGCAGACAACTCGTTGAAGCGGTGGGCCGCCGCCGACGGCAGCGTCTCGGAAATTGGCCAGTATTCGTGCTCGGGGCAGCCGTCTGTAGAAAAGCAGCGGGTCGGTGTTGTGGTGACCAAGGACCGCGTGTTGTCGCTCTCGCTCAATGGGGAGTTGAGCCTTTTTGGCCACGACGGCTCGGCGGTCACGCAGGTTATCGTGGGCCACCAACGCGCGTTGACGAAATGCCACAGGAGCAACGGCAGCTTGATCTCCGGCGGCTCCGACGGAAGGATATACCGGTGGAAGATCGACGGAGACAAGTTGGAGCCGTTGTGCGCATCTTTTGCCGAGTCCAACCAGCACACAAACTACGTCACAGGCATCAAAAGCCTCGGCGACGCCGTCGTCACCACGGGATGGGACGACAAACTCAGGGTGTGGAAGGACGGCGAGTTGCAGAAGTCTGTCGACTTGAGGGCCCAGCTGAAAGGGCTTGCCATCACAACCGACATCGTGGTGTTGTTTGAGAACAAGATCGAGGTATACGACGTGTCGCTCAGTTTGGTACGTGAGTTGGAATTGCGATTCGTGGCCTCCTCCATCGACAGCGTACCTGGCTCCAGCTTGGTGTATGTGACTAACGAGACCGAGAAAAGGGCCGAGGCCTACAGAGTCGAGTCTGGCGTCGTCACGCACACGCACTCGTACCCATCGTTAAGAGCTGCGCCCAACTTGGTGAGGGTTTCCCCGGACGGGCAGTATTTGGCCGTGGCCGAGAACACGGGCAAGTATACTCTCTACAACACCAAAGACCAGAGCGCAGTGACTACGAGATGGGCGTTCCACAGCAGCAGGGTCAACGGCGCAGAGTGGTCGCCAGACTCGCAGTACCTCGTGAGCGGAGGCTTGGACTGCGGCATTTTCATCTACTCCGTGCAGAGACCCTCGAAGGTCTTGAAGACGTACTTGACGCACCAGACTGGCGTTTCGGACATCAGCTGGTTGCAGTACTCCGAGGATAAGGGCTCGTTTGTGAGTGCTGGGCTCGACGGGTTTCTCAAGACATGGGCCGCGGATCTCAGTGTCTATCACTGAGCGATTCCGCTGGACAGTGAAGCTACGTAAACACATAGACCGTACTGACAGATACACAGTACCAGCAGTCATACAAACACACAGTAGCGCCAACAAAGCATTAACATGCTGCGTTGTCACAACACTATCACGACATTGTCGCAACATTTTCATCACACATTGTCGTACTGCCCCACTTGTGTAAGTTTTTCCGAACGCAAAGTTCCGGAAAATCACTGTAATGTATTTCGCTCGCGGGGCTGGCAGCACCAGTAAGGATGCCGGCTGCGGCGTGCAGAGTGGGCGGCTGGCGTTGTCGCGCCAGAGCAATGCAAGCCCACGCACGGTTGCGCTCCACACGTAGCTCTCCGCACTAAGCAGGCTCTCCCCCTCACACTTTAGATGCCCTGGCGCGCGAGGTCCTCAACAAATTTGGGGCTAATTTGCGACCGCCGCTAAATCGGTCCACTTTTCTGCTACGACCCCTGGTGCTTCTATACGTGTTTTGCTTCATCTGTGTTTCACAATTTGCTTTTGTGACCATCGACGCATAAATATATAAACAGCTGCCGCCCGTGCCAGTTTCCCCTCCCGGCCTCTCTCTCACCATGGCCCCGCAAAACGAACGAGCTCTCATTGAAGGAGCGTTGCAGCTTGACCCATGGCTCGAGCCCTACTCCAATGCATTGATCAGCCGCCAGTTGCAGTGCCAGCGATGGCAGGAGACCCTTGAGAAGTCGGAAAAATCCCTCTACAACTTTGCTTCCGCCTACGACAAGTACGGCGTACACGCCGACTGGGACACCAAGGAGATCGTTGCTCAGGAGTACATCCCCAACGTGACAAGCGTGTCGCTTGTGGGCGACTTCAACGACTGGAACACCGAGAGCCACAAGTTCGAGCGTGTGAACGATTTTGACTTGTGGAAGTTGACAATCCCGCCCAAAAACGGCGACTTTGCGATCGAACACGACTCGCGCTACAAGATCTCCATGTTGCTTCCCTCGGGCGAGCGTATCTACCGCCTCGACCCCTGGGGCAGGAGGGCCACCCCTGCAAAAGACAGTTTTTTGTATGACGGCAGGTTCTGGAACCCGCCCAAGACGTACACGTTCAAACACCGCCGCCCGCACATTGCAGACCGCGACGGCATCAAAATCTACGAGGCACACGTGGGAATCTCGTCGCCTGAGCCCAAGGTTGCATCCTACAAGGAGTTCTCGGAGAAGACGTTGCCGATCATCCACACGCTCGGCTACAACACCATCCAGTTGATGGCTGTTATGGAGCACGCCTACTACGCAAGTTTCGGGTACCAGGTGACCAACTTTTTCGCGATTTCCTCGAGATACGGCACCCCGGAGGACTTGAAGGAGTTGATAGACCACGCGCATCTGTTGGGCATCCGCGTGTTGCTTGACGTCGTGCACTCGCACAGTTCCAAGAACGTCGAAGATGGCTTAAACAACTTCAATGGCACCGACCACTACTTGTTCCATGGCGGCGGCAAGGGAAACCACGACTTGTGGGATTCGCGTCTTTTCAACTACTCCAACTACGAGACGTTACGGTTCCTCTTGTCCAACTTGAAGTTCTTCATTGACGTCTACCAGTTCGACGGCTTCCGGTTCGACGGCGTCACAAGCATGTTATACAAGCACCATGGCCTCAGCTACGGCTTCAGTGGCGACTACAACGAGTACTTTAACCCCGACTTGGTGGACTTGGACGCAATCACGTATCTCATGTTGGGCCACAAGTTGCTTGGCGAGCTTAGCCAGAGGAACGACAACTTCAAGTTCACCTCCATCGCCGAGGATGTCAGTGGGATGCCGACTTTGTGCTTGCCGGTCGAGAAAGGTGGTATCGGCTTTGACTACAGATTGTCCATGGCTATCCCCGACATGTGGATCAAGATTTTGAAGCACTTGTCGGATGAGCAGTGGGACCTTGGAAACATCGTTTTCACCTTGACAAACAGAAGACACGGCGAAAAGTGTATCAGTTACTGCGAGTCCCACGACCAAGCCTTGGTCGGCGACAAGACGATTGCGTTCTGGCTTATGGACAAAGAGATGTACACCAACATGTCGAAACTTTCGCCCATGACCGAAATCATTACGCGCGGTATCGCGTTGCACAAGATGATCCGGTTGCTCACTTTCAGCTTGGGCGGTGAGGGCTACTTGAACTTCGAGGGAAATGAGTTCGGCCACCCAGAATGGTTAGATTTCCCTAGAGTTGGTAACGACGAGTCCTACCACTACGCGAGACGGCAATTCAATTTGATTGAGGATGACTTGTTGAGATACAGATACTTGTTTGACTTTGACAGCGAGATGCTCCATTTGGACACGAAGTACGGCATTTTGAATTCCTCTCAAGCATACGTGTCTTTGAAGCACGAGGGTGACAAGGTGATTGTGTTTGAGCGAGCAGGGCTTTTGTTCATCTTCAATTTCCACCCAACAAACTCTTACCCTGACTATAAGATTGGCGTCGAGACTCCTGGAGAGTACCAAATTGTGCTCAACTCTGATACGGAGAACCTTGGAGGGTTTGCAAGGATCAACGACAAAACTGAGGCCAACGAAAAGTTGACATTCCCTACAAAGCCAGAGCGCTGGAATGACAGAAGCAACGCCATGTTTGTCTACTTGCCCACCAGAACGGCGCTTGTTTTGCAGTTGAAGGACAAAGTTATTGATTAAAATAATTGACACTTTTTGCGGAGAGATGTTGCGAGCTAGGTTTGTGATGTTCAAAGAACCAAGGGCTACATCCCCAGGAAAATTGCCACCTCAATATGCATATTTTTCTTACGGCACATTACAGAATTCTTCACACTTATTGATTATTTTTTTATTGTCTGTGTAGTCACTGGCCAGAGGCCTGTTTGTCCATAAGGGATAGAATGTCCAGTTTAGTTTGGCAGAATTGAATAACAGTCGATGTTAGGTTTTTGAGATTCTCAAAGCATGGCGACGAAGGACGGATGTACTTTGAAGCTTGGCGCAACGCATGAATGTTGACCGGCCAGATTTTCATGTCGGAGTCGTACGTCTGCATGATCCCTGCAACTTCCTTCGCCAAGAGCTCGCGATACTCTTTAGGGTAGTTCCACATCTCTGTTTCCACGAGGCTGGTGTCCGCAATCCTCATTTTCTCGCCAAGCGCGCCATGAAGGAGAAGCTTGCACAAGCGGAAATTGATGCCGATGATTGCAGTTCCCTCGTCCTTGAAGAATATCTGGGGGAATTGCGTAACGTCGTCAGCAGGCTCGTAGACCAAAGGCTTGAGGTATATGGGCATGTGCTTCTCAAAGTCCTCGAGTTTCTCCTTCAACTGCATCCACCAGTCAAACCGTTTGTTCGTTTGGAAGTCTTCGAGAGTGATGACATCGTTCAGATTCAAAAACTCGTTGATCAGGGTGAACAAAAGCATGATTTTCTTGAGCCACCATATGGTCTTCTCTTTCGAGACAATGAAGCTGGAGTGATCGTCCTTGCAGTCCTTCAAGTGGGTTTTGTCACTCAAGACGTCGTCGTAGTTGTCAAAGTCAGCAAACAGCGAGTCGACCGTTCTCCACTGCGCAATGGGCAACGCGTTGGCACACTCGAGCTTGAGGGACAAAATGAGGTCACACACAAACGCCGCCCAGAAGCACGTGCCGTAGAACGGAGACGTCTTCAAGATGTTCTGCTGCTTGTTTTTCTTCTTCAAGATCGACGCGAGGATCAGACCGGCGCCCTTCACATAAACAGTGTCGACTGCAACGAAGAACATTTCGTATATGCAAAGGATGTTGGAGCTGATGAGGCAGCGCGAGAGGTACTTCTCGTCAGGGTCGCTCTCGCGCATGTTGATGTACTCGCCCACCGACTTCACACACAGCTGGTAGTACTGCAACGGGCACGAGGACTTGATTTTCTGCGGGTACATGCGCTGGGCAATGAGCGAGCTGAGGCAGAGCATGGAGTTCAAGATCATCCTGGTCTCGTCGTAGAGCGCGAGTTCGGACACAATCTTGCGGAAGTAGTCGTGAATCAAGAACGTGTCAATGAACACGGAGATTCTCTGCTTGAAGAAGTCGTATAGGTACCTTTCCAAGGACGAGCGGAGCGTGATCCGGTACTGCTTGGAGATGTCGATGCGCGGCTGCGAGATGCCCAAGAACTTCCGGAAGTCGTTGTATGCATCGTCGTAGCTGTACTCCGTGAGCTGCACCTTGCGCTTCTTTTGCGGCGGCGGATTCTCCTCGGTCATTTCACTCTGGTTGATCTTGTTGATCTTTGGCCTGAAGTTTTTCTTCGTCTCGGTGGGTTTGTAGTGTGTTTTCCCACGCGTAACACCGGGCCGCCCGTCTGGGGCCGTCGGGAGGACGCCATCCGCGAGAGAAGGGTCACCAGGGAGCGCCACCGGCACTACGGGATGTATTGACGTCATGCGGGCCCTCGGTAGCGCCGTCGGAACTCCGTGGGGGCCCGTTTGCGCGTAGTAGCCGTTAGAAGCCAGAGATTTCGCCGCGCTGAGCAGCGCCAGCGTGTCTTTCTTCCGCGTCAAGCTGGCGGAGGACTCTTCATAGCCGCCCAAGCCGCCTTCGGGGCTGAAATCGTCCATTTGGCCGCGGAGCGGCGAAGGCGGGAGCTTCAGGCCAGGGTAAAACCGCCCAACCAGCACGCCACGTGGACCGTACGACGCCGGGTAACCGACAGGCACCTGGGGCGCGTCCTGGGTAAACGAGGAGCTAGTGTCTAGCGCGTGGTGCGGTTGCTGCAGCTGCTGGATTCCGTGGCGGGCGATTGGCGACTGGAACGCAATCTGCGGCAACTGGTGGAACAGCGCTAAGGCGCCCGCTTGCGGGAGCGACACGTGCGGCGGAAGCGGCTGTGTTTGCATTGGCTGTGTTTGCATTGGCTGTGTTTGCATTGGTTGTGTTTGCATTGTTTGGCCCTGTAGTGATTGGCCCTGGAGCGCTTGGGCGTGCATTATCTGGGCCTGTAGCGCCTGGGCCAGGAGCAGCGGAGGCGGCGCCAGCAGCAGCTGCAATTGGGATTGTAGCAGAGCCAGCGGGTGGCCGGCCAGTTGCGGCGGCTGGATTGCGTGGGACGAGTGTGGCAGCAGGTGTTGCATTTGGTCCTGGTAGTGTTCGCCAGGCACACTGGAGTTGGGGCTGTTGAGCTGCTGTGCGGCCCCGACAGGACTGGATATGCCGCTCACAGCGCTGTGCGCGGGCATGCCCGCGAGTCCGGCGAACCCGGGCATAAATGCGGCCGACACCATTGACGCAACGGACGACGGCAAAGACGACTGCAAAGACGATGGCAAGGTCGACGGCATGGCATTGTGGTCCACATTGGCCGAGTAGTGGCCCGCGCCGCCCTGAGGCATGCCGAGCTCCAGCGTTTGCGCTAGGTTGAACATATTTGACGGCACTTGGTGCTGGGTGTGCGGGCCCACGCCGTTGGGCGGGAGCTGGGGTGACAGCCCTGGCATGAAAAAAAAAATGGAGAAGGGCTGAGTGGGCGACCTAGCAAAAGAACGGCGAAATGGCGTACGGAGCAACGGCCAATGCTGAGGAGTGAACCAGCTGAAGACACGTATGAGCGGGTTTCTTTTCTTCTTTTATTTCTCTTTTTCTTTTTCTTTTCTTTTAGTTTTATTTTTTTTTCTTTTTATTTTAGTCTACGGCGTAGATCCACGAACCTCGAAATGCAACCGGATCTGCTAAAGCGACAGCTTTGTGCAGAGGCGACCATTTAGAGGAAGGAATAATGAGCGGGCGCCGAAATTTGCGGCGCGCGTAGCGGGCGGACCGCCAACCTGGGCGTGGAAAGAATCGGCGTGGAACAGTTTCAGCCTAGCACCGCAGGCCGAGCGCAGCGTAGCTCCGCTCCGAGAGCCTGCCAAACAGAACAGCCTACTTCACGAACTTCTACGTTTTACTCAAATATTTGTGTACCAAAGGAAACAGTTTAGCCCCGCGGCCGCTCCACTTCCGTCAGAGTTCTTTTGAGTTTTCTATGTCAGCGGTGGTCCAGTGCTCATGTGCATTTGCTGCCGGGCCTGTATGTGTGCCGGAACTCTGGGGCGAGCCTTGTGCCGAAGCAACAATGGCAGAAGCAGAAACGCCGAAGAAAGAGAGAAACGCCGAAGAAAGAGAGAAATGCGGAAGAAATGGGGTATACTAAGCGACGACGGAGATAAGCCAGCAGCGCACTAGAGGTTTCTACCCTGTTCGTGAAAAGGTCGGGCCCACTGCTAGCGCTTTTTTCCACAGCGGGGCAGCGAAGACTCAGCTCAGCTGGCCCGAACGCTGCGCAACCAATTGCGCGGCACCAAGCTTTCGCTGCTCAAATTTAAACTTTTTCTTTTGCAGCTGGCCATAGCTTGCGGAGGGGAAAGCGCAAAACTCGCTTTGTGCGGCAGCCAAGCCGAGGCTCGTCAAGGTAGAAACAGCCGTCGTAGTGGAAAGGCGAGCCGTGCGTCTGCCGTGGAACACTGACGTGCATCGTCTGATATTTGCGGCGGCTTTCAGTGCGTCTGGCATTGTATGCGAGTCGGCTGGGGGACTGAAATTTCGCAACAACGGGAATGTCTCACCGTGGCACTCTGAAACCTGACGGAGATCTCCGGAAGTGTCCGCACATCCGGCACTCTTCCACGCCTTTAGCGCCTACCTCGGAAAAAAATTTCAAGCCTTAGACATGACAAAGGCACAGCACTGATTCTTTCAGTTCTTCAGGGCCAAGACTCTTCTTCCCTTCGCGCACACTGGGCGCCGGCGCGGCATGTTCGCCTTAGACCGCCTGTGTACCGGCCCAAGGTGCAGACTCTACTCACTTCCCCAGATTCACATCCTATCAGTGCACGATGGCGGACAAGGAGCTTACGTTGTTTCTTTTGGACGCTGCGGCTCCGTCGTCCGCGTACGAGTATGTTTTCGACACTTTGGCAGGAAAACTCCTCAAGGGCCTCAAAACGGACTACATCTCGGTGGCTCTATATAACGCGACCACCACCAACCACGCATCGGCAGAAACGGGCAAATTCCGAGGCATAGACGTGTTGGTGGACTTCGAAACGGTGTCGTTCGAGCTGTTGCGCATGCTCCACACGCGGTTGCTCTCTTCTGCGGTGCTCAACGAAAGGCCGGCTGCTGAGTGCGCCGACGTGGTTCAGGCTGCTCTCTTCGCATCCACGCTCTTCAAACCGACGAAAAACAAGGTGTTCACCAGGAACATCGTGGTTGTCCACTCGGAGAAATCCGTCTTGCAGGAAGCCTCCCGCGAGAAGGTTGCCTTGGTCCCCACGTTCTACGCAGATTTCAGCGTGAACTTCTACGTTCTTGTTTCGCCTGGATCTGACAGCCTGATTCCAGGAGACCCGCTATTACACGAGCTTGCGGCGCAATTTCCTCGCAGCAGCGTTTTCAGCGTGGCAGAAGCGTCCGACTTAGTGAAGCACCGGAACGCGGCAAGAAAGACCAGGCCAATCACGTCGTACAAGGGCGAGATGCGCTTTGGCGTAGACTTCGAAAAGCTCGTGAGCGATGCGTCCTACACTCCGCTACAAGACGTGCTCTGCTCATCCTTCAGCGTGGAGATGTACCCTGTGGCCAAGATGGACAATGCCGGCCTCAAGACTCACGAGTATATTGTGGAAGACGGGGAAATCGTTCGCGTTTCCACCACCACCGCTCACTTTGTGTGGGGCGAAGATGCACTTCAAAACGATATCGCCGACGAACTTGCGGGCAAGAGATACCACGACGAGCAAGCGGACCAGAACCGCGAGAAACAGTTCATCGAGCCAGGCTCCATGACACCAGCGTTCAAGTTCTCCAACTACGACCTCATAGCGTTGGACAACGACCTCAAAGAAGCCTCGAAGTTGGACATTTTCCTAGGCTTCGATATCTTTGCGTTTATTTCTGCCGAAGCCGTGCCATACTCGTTGTTCACCGACGAGGCTCTCTATGTTGTTCCCCAGAAATCGTCAGCGGTCAGAAATTTGCTTGGCTTCAATGGTTTTACCGAGGCGCTCTTGAACAGCAAGCTTGCTGCTCTCTGCAGACTCGTGAGGAAGCAGCAGACCGAGGTGGAGATCGGTGCAGCATTCCCCGTGAGGGTCAAGCTCGATTCCGGGTACACCAGCTGCCTCGTTTACATCCGGTTGCCGTTCAAAGAGGACGAGAAGATTGGGCGTTTTCCCAAATTGGCCGTAGGGCAACTGCGAGAGGACACAGCGAGCGACGACGATGAGGATGGCATTCAAAAACTCATGGATGAGTTTGTGACGGCCAGAACGTGTTCTGCTGGTGATGAGGCTCACAAGCCCCACAACGGAACCCTCATAGATAACCCCAAAGTCACGATGAAAGACGCAAGCAGCTCCAAGCTAACCGTGCCATCGGGCATAGAGTGCAAAGATCCTTTAGTCTGCTCCTCTCCGTCGGAAAAACGGTTACAGGTCTATCTTCGGCGAATTTTGTTGAAGTCGCTTGGTGCTAAGGACTGGGTCGACTTTTTCCAGAATCCCGACTTCATCAAGGACAATCTCAGAAGTGGGGGTGACTTCACTAACTTCTTCAACCTCCAAAACTGTTTGGCGGTGGATTCCTCGCTGCAAAACGAGAGCTGGCTCGAGATGTTGAGCAGGAATTCAGAGCAGGCAGCCGAGGACTTGAAGAGAGCGCTTGGTGTCAAATTTGTCAAGAAGAGCGACACGAAGCGACAAAAAGTAAGCGACAATCAGCGCGAGTACCAAAAGAAAGGCCATTACGGCGACGATGAGGGAGACTACGCCGCAGTTCCAGATTTCGGCCTCGACGACTGAGCGCCACACAGCTAGTTACAGGGATTAAAAGGCTATTTACAATATATTTACAATATTCGTAGCGAAAATGTGCTCTACAACTTGAAAAGCAGGTTCCGCAAGTCGTACTCTCTGTCCTTGGCGGTTCTGTTTCGGTGCTTTGACTGGCCCGTGCCGTCCTCGCCCAAGCTCCCAGTGATTTTCGCATGCACAGCCGAACTCTTCACTCTGGAAAGCTCAGACTCGAGGATTTGCCTGACTTCGCCCGCGTCGGCGTCGAGAATGGCCGGCACATCGAAAAGACCCCGAAACTTTTGGGACTTGCCCTGTCTCCAGAGGTTAAGCCAGAACAACGCCATGCCCAACTCGTCGTACAGCCCGTCGGCGGCCAACTTCTTCCTCTTGCGTGCAATCCCGTGCAAAAGTTCGTGCACATTGTTGGTGGGGTGGCCCAAGAACTCCGAGTAGCCTGCGCCAGACTTATCCTGGAGATTGAGCACATATAGCAAGTAATCTGCCTGGATCACCGGGTCCACAAAGGACGTGTGGATGCAGCCGACGAGTGACAACGCAAGCATAGTCTGTGAGTCCTTGACGGTGGGGAGAAAAACCCCTGGGGTGTCGTAGACGAGGATGTCAGGGTTTCTGCTGAGGCGGATGATTTCGCTGGTGTTTCTCGTCACGCCTGGCTGCCCACCAGTGCGGGCAACTTTGCGCCTTTTCGTGGAGATGCTCTCGGGAAGCGTGGATATATACCCGACGGACCGTAGCGTGTTGACTAGCGTCGATTTGCCTACGTTGGGCATGCCGATGATCATCGCACGGAGCCCCAACGGAGGAGGGGGCGTCATTGTCTTGTAAAAAGCGCCGATAGCGTCCAAGATGCGTCGGGCGTCGCCCTTGCTTCGAGTGTCCACAAAGAGGAACTTCTCGTCACCATGCCACTTCTGTAGGAGCTGAGGCTTCACTATGGAGAGGTCTTTCTTGCTGTATAAAATGAGTTTCTTCTTGTGGGCGAGCACACGGTCGAAAAGCACGTTTGTGGTCGATAGTGGGGCGCGGGAGTCCCGAACCTCGAGGATGAGGTCGATCTGAGGAGCCAAGTGGCCGAACTTCGTGAGCGCCTTCTGGTGGTGGCCCTTGAAGCTGGAGAGCGTGAGCCGGTAGTCTGGGAAGACGGTCCGCGGAACAAACGCCATTATGGAGGGTACTTTATTGGGTTGTTGGGGCCTTTCTCAGTACGTCTTTGGGCCCAGCACGCTGATTTTTTTTGCTATTTGTGTGAAACTGCCAGATGCTTTTCAGTGAAACCCGAGCTGGTGCCAGTGTGGTGCCAGTGCGGTGCCAGAGGTGTGCCACAGCGAAGATGGCGCGGGCGCAGAGCATCGGGCACCAAGCTGGGCCCAGGGCCGCGCACTTTTTTTCGACCCCAAGGCCGCAGTCTCGGTCCTTGCGGGCCTGCCGGCCCCAGGTCCGCGCGCAGCTGGGCCGAAAAACAACTTCTCGGGCCCGATCGGCCTGCCAATGCCTCTTATCACGTTCACAGGGCTCCCTTGCTCAGGCAAGACGAAGTGGGCACTCGAGCTCAAAGCGCAACTTGAGGCGAAAATTGCCTCAGCACAGCCAGACTCGGCACCCGGCCACAACTACAAAATCGTCTACCACAGCGATGAGACCTTGGGCATCTCGCACGAAGCATATAGAGAGTCCACCACAGAAAAGCACGCCCGCGGCACACAGATGTCTGCGGTGAAGCGGGACCTCTCGCGGTCTGCTATCGTGATATTGGACTCACTCTCGTACATCAAGGGCTTCCGGTACCAGCTTTTCTGCGAGGCTAAAGGCTTGGTGACTCCGCACTGCGTGGTGCAAGTGATGAACCCCGTGGAGAAGTGCCTAGAATGGAACCGCAGCCCGGAAAACAGCAATCCTTGGCTGGAGGACGAGATTGGGAACCTCGCAGCGCGGTACGAGGAGCCGAACCCGGACTCACGCTGGGATTCGCCGCTTTTCACCGTAGTCAGCGACTACGCAAACGAAACGCTTCCCGTGGACGAGATCTGGGATGCATTGGTGCTAAAACGGCCGCCTCCGCCCAACGCCGCGACGCTCGTGAAGCCAACATCGGGTAATAACTACTTGCAGGAGTTGGACAAGCGAACACTGGATGTCATCACAAAGATCGTACAGCACCAGCAGGTGGCTGCAGGAGCCGGGCCCGTGGTCATAGACAAGGCGCAAAACTTGTACGTGGAGATGCCGCCCAACGCAATCAGCATAGCGCAGCTACAGCGGATCCGCCGGACGTTTGTGGGATTGAACCGCATGCGCAGCATCGACGTGGAGCGGATCCAGGACATGTTTGTGGAGTACGTGAGCAAGAGCTTGGCCGAGTAGCATGGGAACACTAGTTATCTAGCTAGAGCAACAGTGGCGTAGTAAAATAGAGGGTACCGTGTGTTCTTGATATTTACATCGTTAGGCTGAAGGTCGTTTCCTGCTCTGTCTATTTCCTACTTTGATTTCCCTACTGCTTGTAAAATGCTCGCCCCAGCTTCACTCACCTCTTCCGCTCGTTCTTCCACTTAAACACGACGTTGCCGTCGCTGTCGACGAGCTTCTTCTTGCTGCCCTTCTTCATCAACTCGCGGGTCAACTCGAGCTTCTGCTCAACTTGGCGCAAATCCTTCTCGCGGCTCAATCTCTCCTTCAATGTGCGGTACTGGTTGAGTTTCTCCTTGTCGAGTGCAAGACGCTCGTCGGCGTCCAACTCTTGTCGGAGAACCTTTTCCGTGGTCTCGAGCTGCTGCACGCGCAACCGGTTTTGTCTCCGCTCTAGCATTGACTCATCTGTGTTGAAATGCTTGGCTGCGTCAAAGGCGTCCTGGTCCTTATCTGAATCAACAAACACCACGTGTTTCCCCTTGGCCTGGAAGTCCAACGACTTACGAAGCTTGTCAGCCTTTTGCGTCTCGTTGAGGCGCATTGTCCGCACGTAGTTCACGTCTTGCGTCTTTAGGAGCTTCATCTGCGCAATCGAGAGGCTCTCGTTGCCACGATCACGCACAAGAATGCCCTGGTCGTCGGTACGCTTCCTTGTCATGGCATGGTAGTATTCGTCGGGATTGTACTGGGCAGCCTTTTGCTTCAAAACTTTCAAGGCGGCCTGCTTCTTGTGGTAGTCATCTGCTCTTAGTTTGTAGTCCTTTTTCTTTTCTAGAAGCCCGAACTTTGCTCTGTTTGACGTTTGCGCACGCTCCTTGTGCTGCTTCTTTGCCACATTGTGCACAAGCCTGGCCATTTTTGATTTCCGTGGGGGTAGTATATGGTGGCTTGCCTTGGTTTTTAGAGCTAGTATAGTTTTTTCGTTGCATGCTCATCGTAGTGCGCATGGCCCGCGATGGAGCACGCTCGCGGCTGCGAGCAGCACTCGGGCCGTTCTGCCCGGGGACACGAATGTGCCTTGCAGCCAGCAATGGGGGGATTCGCTCTCATTTGGGTACAACTTGCGAGCTTTGCCACTCGGATGCAGTTTCAGATCTGAAACACAAAGGATACATTAGGCTGAAACAAGAGTAAGCGCCCCTCTGCGTGACGTCTATGTAAGTGCCTGCCTTTACTTTTTTTTTTCTCACTAGTGCCTCGCGCGCCGCTCCACCTCTCGCACCACACTCAACGCCTACAGAGGTCACCTGAAGTCGCTGTCCGCTCCCACGCATAGTTTATTGAAACCTGCTTGAATATGTTCAGGGTACTCCGAACGCATACGGGTGTCACGCGAGTGGCGTGGAGGCCGGCTCTCAGCTTTCCCCGCTCGTTTGTTGCTGGGGAGTCTGCTGCGAGCTCCATAGAAAGCTCCAGGGCCAACGAAACGGCCGAAAAGGCAGCCGAAAACGGCGAGAGTGCAAGGACTGGCCAAGAATTCAGCCAGGCATTGCCGGAGGGCGGTAGCACTGCTGCTACTGTCGCTGCGCAAGCGTCTGAGGATCTCTCCACGCCATGGTACTTACGCAGCGAAATCAAATCCCCGTTATTGGAAGAAAAAGAGATTACGCTTCCCGAGGTTCCCTCCCATGCGCCTGCGCACTTGCTGGAGTTCCTCCGGCTTTTGGCGTACGACTACGGGATGGAGAACTTGCTTTTGTTCGACATGACTACGCTCAGCGACGACCACGAGTACAAGTCCAACAATACAAACGTAGACTTCATCGTCATAGGAACGGGAAAGTCCGAGCGACACATCCTCAAGGCCGCGTCACAGTTCCGCACCCACATAAAGCACCAGTACGACGTTCTCCCTTCTATGGAAGGCATGGTGTCCAATTACAAGAGTCCTGCGGTACGTAGGAGGCTTCTCAGGCAGGCAAGAAAAGGGCCATCGAGCACCGACAACGACTACGGCAAGGCTGCAAACAGCTGGGTGATGTTCCACCACGAGAACGTCGACGTGCACATGATGACGGCGCCAAGACGTGAGGAGTTGAGCTTGGAGTCTCTCTGGTGCGCGGAGGAAGACCTACACCTCTACGAGCAGAAGCCCTCTGTTCTGTACGAGTCTGACAACATCTTCTCTGGCATCCGAAGAATGCATACCGCGGCTGCTCAGTCGAGCACGGGAGCTGCTTCGTCTCATCACAGTTTGGAAAAACTACTCTCGCATCCTAGCGACACCTCCGTGAACACCCTCAGACAGTTGAAAGCGGAGTTCGACGCGGCGTTCGTAGAGGCTTCGCTTGCGGACCACCGCACAAAATTCACGTTTTACAAGTTACTTCACTTACTGCAGCCTGACTTGGTATCTTTCAGCGATGTCGAGGCCGCGCTCTTGGGCAAGTACACATCTGCAGAATCGCTCGCAACCGACATGGCAGCCGAAAAAACGGACGATGTTTCCGAGTATGCAAAATTACTTCTCGACTCGCCCGCCATGTCCTTCACTTCGGTGCAGTCGTCGGACGCGGCGTTGGACAAGCTCGCGCGCTTCATCTCTGTTCTATACCAGTTCTCCAGTGACAGGTTCTCCATGTCTGCAAACCCGCAGTTCGTACCCTTGCTATGGAGGTTGACGTATTTCGACAACGGCCACGCCGTGACCCCGTTCCAAGTTGACGAGTTCATCTCAGCGGGCACACAGCCGGAAATAGCCCAAAACGCAGAGCCCGCGGTGACACTCTCCTCCAATAACGCCAGAGACGTCCTCGCCGTGTTGGATTTCTATCACACGGCCACGGAGCCCGGCTCGGCGCTCTCTTCTGACTTCAAAGAGCTTGTTCTCTTCACGTACGGTAACGCGGGCAAGTGGGCCAGGTTCTGGGACCAGTGGGACAACATGCACTTTCCGCAGACAACCACCCCCGACTTGGCACTTCGCCAGTGGGTCCGTCTTGTGGTGTTTTTGCTGATGACCAAGCACAGAGCGCAGAATCTCCATTTCCTCAAAAACTTCTGGAACAACGGCACCTCAGTGAGCGGGACCTTCCGGCAGGCGTTGGAGGCCAACGACAAAAAATTCAATTTCAGCGCCGAGAAGACCGCTTTCCTCTCGGCCATGGAGGCCATGCTTGCTCAGCTCGACACGGAAGAAAACACCTTCCGCGACATCAGAGAAGCGTTGGCTAGCATGTAAGAGCCGCTGGCCAGCAATGTACACGCTGCACCACCACTGACTGCCAACGCGACTAAAAGGAAAAGAAACGGAAGATTGCCGAAACAACCAATCTTCAGCTGGCTGCAAATGTCGCCTGGCCCTAATGTCGATGGTACTGCATATAACCGTGTTCTTCTCTTCTTTTCCCCAGAAGAAGTGCGCGTCGCGTGCGAGAAAACAACGTGTCTGTGCCCGGACAAGCAAACACAGTACATGGCTGAGCTACTACAGCAGAAGCTACGAATAAAAGAATGGGAGAAAACCTTCGCGGCGCAAAACGGCCGATTCCCCTCAAAAGCCGATGTGAAAGCTGACAAGGCCATCGCAAAAGCGTATAAGGCGTACAACGCCTTGAAGAAGAAGGCGTCGGGGGCCACTGGCGAGAAACCTTCCGCCGCAAAAGCATCCACCGGGAAGGAAGATGGGGATTCCGCTAACAGAAGGGCTAATTCTGTCGCCAGCAAACCCTCGTCGAAGATAGTCGATGTTTTCCTCAATGTGACAGACGACGAAGAGTCAGAACGCGTAGAGCCGGTGCACAACGCAGAATTGGGCCCCACGCCTCAGGCCAACGGGAAGGTGCTCTCGATGTTCGATATGGTACTTAGTCCGCCGGAGTCCTCGCCGCTAAGGAGCAAACAGGAGAACAACCGGGAAAAGGGATTTGGCGTTGATGATTCCGAGAGCGTGTTCAAAACGCCGACGAGGGCCGTGAAGCGGATCGAGTTTGCAGATCTCACGCCGTCGAGGGGACCCAGTGTCGCCGAAAAGTTGAGGCTAGCGACCGCGGTCGACGATGCTGTCACGACCCCGCAGTCTAGCAGAAAAACGCTTGTTTTCGAGACACCACAGTACTTGAGCAAAGCCGTTAATCGCTTGCCGCTTGATCTGCTCCATGACCATTCGCCTAGCAAGCGGGGCGTGTTGCGAACGCCGCAGAGGGTCGGTCCGCCGGTCAACTTCCTGGTTTCGCCGTCTCCGCTCAAGACCCAGCGGTACTTGTCATTTGGTACGTCGCGGAGAGTAGCAGACATTTTCCAGGAGTACAAGAACCTAGAAACGGATGAAGAGTACGAGGCTCAGAAGTTGGAGATTGAGAGAGAGATCCAGGCCAGTCAGCCTCTTCCTGAGAGTGAGCAGCCTGCTGAAAATGCCGCGCCTGATACGCGCAGACGGAAGAGAATAACGCAGAAGAGAACTACCCGACGGTGGAAAATCAAGCCTCGCGAGGACACCGAGCAAGGCGACGGCCTCGATGGTAAGAACGTCCACGAAGAAATGCAGAAATTGCAGTCAGAAGGACGAACACAGTTGGCCAAATACGTCGCCGGGGAGGATGACCAGCTGGGCGGCGACGGAGAGGACGATGACGACGGTGCTAGCGAGGACGAAGATATTCCCCAACCAAGGGCGCAGCCTAGCACAAAGATTCATTCCATCAGTAACAACTACAAACGATTGAAGATCAACGATCCGAGGTCTAAGCGCTTCAAGCAGAGAATGAGAAGACGCTAGACCAACCTACATAGAATTAACGACATGCGCTATGAATACATCGCGGCGACGAGCTCGGCATTATCCAAAGGACTCTGCTGCACTCTGTTCCTTATTGTAGCTGGAGCCGTGCTCCTTGGGCCCGGGGAGCCTCCGCTCTGGGGTTCGTACACTGGCCGCTCCCACCGGGCCTGGTCCTTCTCGTAGTCCCAGGTGTTGCTCGCCAACACCGCCTCCAGCTCGAGTTTGTCCTCGTGGATAGTCCGCTCGAGGTCGTGCATTTCCTTCTCCTCCGCTTTATCGGGGGCATCGTCGAGGACCAGTTTCTCGACCATTTTCACTTTTCCATCTTTTATCACCATTTCCACCACTTTCTTTGTTCGTCCGCTCCGTGCCTTCTCCTGGGACTGAATTTTCCGGAGCTGCCTTTGCTGCTTCTTCAACTGCAACGCGCGCTCCACCGGTGATAGCCACATACTTCCGCTAGACACACCCGGCATCTCAAAATCCGAGGCGTTGTCTATGATTTTCGATCTCTCAGCTCCCGTTTCCTGAAAGTGAAGCAAAGTCTCGAGTCTTTCCTGGGCCTCCATGAGGTCCGAGCTCACGGCCTTCGTTCTTTCGTAGTGCTCTAGCTCCTTTTTCTGTTCCTCCAACTCCTCCAATTGCTTCTTCTCTTGTGCCTCGAGTTCCCTTTGTTTTTTGGCCCGCTCCTCCACCACTCGCAAGGCGTCTTCCTGTGCTTTCCACAAGTTGCCTCCCGGCGTCATTGCGTACTTGATCTTCTGGGGCTGCGCCTTAAACGACTGCGCCTGGACGCCTTTGTTTGCCAGGCTGGGTTTCTTACTTTCTAAGCTGTCCCTCGCGGACTTGAGAATTTTGATGATCTCTGCTTTCTCCGCGCCGCTCAAAAGCTCCTTGCCGCAGAACGAGCACGGTTGCAACCCTTCTTTAGAGCAAATGATTTTTCCACAGTTGAGGCAGTTCGGGGCGACCTCGAAGAGCGGGTGCCGAGTCGCCATGCAATTGCAAACCCTCCTCACGGAATCGCTACTGTCAAGGTCGGTGAGCTCTTTCGTCCGCTCAACCTCTAGGTCGTGGAGCGCGGCCTCAATATCCACCAAGTTGTCAACATTTTTCTTTTTGCTCTTCTTCGCCTGGTTGCTCGAGAGCCTATTGGACGGTTTCATGTCAGCAAGCTCGGATATCGTCACCGGCTGCTTGTTGTTAGTAAGCCTACTCCCTGTGCTCTTTGAATTCGGTGGTGGCGTTTTGCTCCACGCTGGGCTCTTACTGCCTCCTACCAGAGGCGCAGAAGATGACTCAGAGGGTGTGCTGCTCCTCGACTTTTGTGAATTAGCCACATTTGGCTTTTCGTCGTCGTGCTTGAGCTCAATGAACCTAGATATAAGCTGAAAGCTATCGTCGCTGGGCCCAAGAAGATCTAGAAGGTGGCTCTCGATCTGGTGGTCTGGTAGTGTCAAGGTGTACGCCACTATCTCCTCGCAGGTCTCAGGGTCTAGCGGCAAGATCTCTCCCACTGCACCAACTGCGTAGCTTCGAAGCTTGTCGTACGGCATTGCCCTTTGGTCGCCTTTCGAAGCACGTCCAAAAGATCAGACTTAAGTGTCGTGTCACGTGATCTGTTTAGAGGCCCCGATGAGCGGCAGATGTGTGTGGACTGGCAGCCGAATATCTGTCATGCGACTGTTTCCATGTCTCTGCTGAGTATCCCTGGAACTTTCCCCCGAAACACCGAATGCCCGAAGACAGCGAGCGGTTGAGGCTTCTCTGTGCGGAGATTTCGTTTCTTCGGCAAGAGGTCCACAGGAAGAAGGAACGGTTCGCGTTGCATGAAGCAAGAGCCGGTAAGTTCAGCACTAAGCATTTGGCGTCGCATAGGCACTCCCTGGACTTTTTGGGCCCAGGTGGTGCATTGGCGACGCTCGTAAACGGACAAGAGTACATTGTTGACGAGCCGCGGAGGACGATCATGTCTCCGCTCGTCATGCAACGGGTCAGCAAGCACAAGGAGCTCGTGGCTAAGAAGAAGGCAGCGGCAAGGGCTGCTAGGGCGAAGGCCCTGTGGCAAGCAGCGATGGCCAAAAACGCCACAAGCTGCGACGGCTGTGACTGGATCAAAGTAGCCGGATGCACGTACGCGGTGCATCTGAGCGGAGCCAAGTTGGTGCCCGTTTCCGGCGAAAAGAAGCCTGAGGGCACGGTGGTGAGCTGGAACAACTGGAAGTACGTTTGCTGTAAAAGCGGGGTGTTGAAGCGCACAACGGGCGAGGCCCCACCGCAGCATTGCAGATACTTCACCCGGAACGGGACATGTGCCAAGGGCATACACTGTCTGTTCGTACATGACTTGACCCGGATCAGGTTGTGCCGGCACTATTTGGCCGGAGGGTGCCGTGGCGACTGCTTGTTCTCGCATGAGAGAAACGAGTTCAACACCCCGGTTTGCCGGTACTACCTCGAGGACTCGTGCCACAATTCACACTGCAAGTTTTCCCATGGGCTCCCGCCGTTTGCCAGAGACAGCGCCTATAGCATATGGACGTGTCGTCCTTTCGCGCTCGGGGGATGGTGTCGCCGTGGGTCGCAGTGTCCGTTCTTGCACCTCTACAACTGCCCCGACTACGAGGACAGCGCACACTGCCCGCGAGGCAAACACTGCCAGTTGACACATACCGTGAACAAGCGTGTGCAACGGTTAATGGCCCTACCGATGGAGGTCGACAACGTTGTGATCACCGCGGACGCCCGCGGTGGTGACACGCTGCAGATTATCAGCAGCTTCTCGGTGGACCCGCGTCAATTGTTTGTCGCACCCAGCATTGAGGAGTCGTACGTCGCGATTGATGATCGCGACGCAGTATTTGACCTTGACGCGCGCAATAGGCTCATGATTCTGTTTGAGCTGTCTGACGAGGAGTAGGGAGCAACCAGTTCGGTTCAAAAGCAGTATTACATATTTGCCACACCGATAATTTGTGTATTGTAACTTGGGCCACATACTACCACAATACGTTGTCCCGAATTTGGCGATACTCCCACCATGCGTTATTGCGACTTTTGACGCTACCCCAGTACGCAGTTACTGTTTTGGCATACCCTGCTACAGCCGTGGGATGGGGCGGTGGCGGGGTGGCCCCGCTTAAAAGAGGGCGTGTTCGCCTCCTTGCCGCGCCCGCTATCTTTTTTATCAAGTCACCACAGCATCCGGGAAGTGCACAAGTGCACAATCTGAAACAATTCTGATACCGTGTGGGGCGGCATCGCTAGTGCCGTCGAGCAGAGTGTTAGTCGCGCGCACCATTTCTGTAACAGATGGCTGCAAAACCGTGCGCGCGCGCATGTTGCGAGCTAGATTTGTGTTATGTGGTCTCGCAGGTGTGCGGGAGAGTGCAGCTTTCTGTATGCCCAAGTGTGCAGCCATTTGTGTACGTCAGTGTTTACCAAATTCCCACGTTCTTCTTCCCAAGTTATATTCTCCACACCGCCCCGTTTTTAGTGGAACACAAGCAACTCGGACCTGTTCATCCCCAGAATTTGCAGACACCCCAACACCCCTGCAAAACGTCCACCGCAACCATGTCAGATTGTGATATCCTGCCTTTGGAGTACGAGTCCTTCCTGAACAGCTACCACTTGATCTCTCGATTGGGCTACGGGAGCTTTGGCTGCGCCGTCCTAGCAAAGTACAGAAAGAACGTGAACTCGTTGTTGTCGTCCGAACCCCGAAAGTACGGCACGCTCATGGAGCCAATCCAGCACAGTACACCCACACAAATATGCTCGGACGGGCTTGTGGCAATCAAAATAATGAAGACCCAGTTGCGCAAGCCGCAAGACTACTTGGCCGTCAACGAGATCAAATTCATCCTCGCCGTTCCTTCGCATCAAAACTTGTTGCAGGTTTTCGATTTATTTATCGATACCCTCAGCGGGAAGCTCAACATTGTCATGGAGCCAATGGACCAAAATCTATACCAGTTTATCCAAAAGTGCAAGCTGAGAGTGTTGGCGCCCTGGGTTGTCAGAAGCATGTTAGCCCAATTACTAAACGCAATTCGTCACATTCACTCCCATGGCTTCTTCCATCGGGATGTGAAGCCAGAGAACATATTGGTAACTTCGTCTAAGAAGTACTTCGGAGAGACGGTGCCGCCAGAAAACAAGAAAGACCTCTACATTCTCAAGCTTTGCGATTACGGACTATCCCGGCATGTCACAAATATCAGGGAGCTCACGCAGTACGTCTCGACGAGGTGGTACCGCGCGCCAGAGATTCTCTTGCGCCGTAGAACATATTCGTGTCCCATCGACGTCTGGGCGTTCGGTTCGGTGGCCGTTGAGTTGGTCAACCGCCGGCCACTTTTTGCTGGTCACAATGAAACGGACCAGATTTGGCAAATTTTAAATAAGCTTGGCCACCCGCTGTATCAAGATCGCTGCTCTGATGACTTGGGCGGCGTCTGGGACGAAGGGATTCAATTGGCAGAGAAATTAGGCTTTGTGATTCCCTACATTTCAGGTCAGAGCCTACTGGGCTTAGTGAGCGCGGAATACGAAGATCTAGGAGCGGCCATTAAGGATTGTTTCATGTGGGACCCGGAGAAAAGACCTACTGCAGACGCTCTCAGCAGACATGACTACTTTCGGGGCACCGTTTTGGACAGCGACATCGACCAATCTGCGCACTTCCTTCAAGATTCGCCAATCAGTATGGAGGGCACAAGCAACAACGAGAATTACGCCAGCGAAAGCACCGTTGCGCAAAAGAACGAAGAGCCAGGTCTTTTGGTATCGCTTCTGCCCTCGGATGTGAACTCCAATCCACGGAAAGCGGATCTTTTCTGTGATCCACTTTATTTCTTGCAGAACTCGAGCCACTCGTCCATGGAGTTTGGAGATGACGACCATATCCCTCTCTCGGAGCTTCACTCGTCGGGAGACTATTTCACCGAGCCCAACCTGATTACGCGTGAGCTCGGAAGCCGGATGGACTTACATTTCGACGAAGCAGGGTTACAGGCGGACACCTCGTATGGCAGTCACGAGATCCTGTGCTGAGCAGTGAATCACTGTGGGGAGGGCGAGCCAACCTCTCTTTGGAGGGGAACCCTCGGAGGGAAACTCTCGGAGGGAAACTCTAGCAAGCAGGTCTCTCGTTGTTGGGTGAATTGTTTTCTGCAGTAGAGGCTTGATAGATAACTACCCCACATTTCAGCGCGCTACCTCTGTTCTGTGTGTATATGCACGACTTAGTGATCAGATGATCATTGATGACAGCAGAGCAGAGCGTCTACAACCACCATGTGTATTTTGATTACGACAACAGCTCATCCGGACTACCCGCTTATTGTGTTGTCCAACAGAGATGAGTACTTTGCCAGGCCCACGCAAGTTGCCACAGAACGAACGTTGAAAAATGGCGCGAAGATACTATCGCCTCTTGACCTTGGAAGAGCCGAGAACGGCACCTGGATTGGAATCACGTCCACGGGCAGAATAGCCATATTGGTCAACTATAGAGAAACAGGTGCATGTATTGGCAAGCTTTCGCGGGGAATCTTGCCGATCAGTTTTCTCTCCTCCGACTTATCTAGCGACCAGTGGTACGACTCGCTTAACGACCTTGAGTTCACAAACTCGAAAAGGGGAGAGAAGGTTAATTTTGCAGACATTGGTGGGTTCACGTTGGTGTTTGGAGAGGTGAGTTTAGATCCGTCGACGGAGAAAATACGGCCTTTGAATATCATGAGCAATCGTGGAGACTCGGGCAAAATTCACGACCCCGGCAGCGAAAACGCTGGCCTCCATGAGGAGGTGGCAAAGCTTGATACTTTCTCGATTTCTAACTCTCTTTACTACAGGCCGTGGTATAAGTCTCACTTAGGCATAGGCATGCTTAGCGACTTGGTGGCTAAATCCCGAAAGGAAGGCTGGTCACAGGCAAAATTGGTAGAGGCGTGTTTTGAGATCTTGTCTACTGACACTTACGATAAAACAGTGCGAGACCGAAACGACGAATTCTCAGAAGCAAAAATTGCCGAGCTCCAGAACTCCATATTCATCCCTCCCTTGAAAGCAGCCTCGGCAGATTCTGTATCCGGTAAGCAGCCGTACAGCAAATTCTACGGCACTAGAACGCAGACGGTGATTTTGTACCACAAGTCTGGGAAGTTGCACTACTACGAGAGGGACTTGTACGACGAGGACACGGACACGATGCGGATGAAGAACCAGCACTTTGTCTACGACCTTGGGCTAAGTGTCAAGATCTAGAGGGTCGATCCGATTCACGTGACCCTCTTGGTGTCGGTCCGAGTTCGGTTTCCGCAGCCCAGGCTGCGACTTAGACTTGTATGCTCGGGGCTAGGCCGTGTCGCTACGAGCAAGATGCTCACGTTGGCCGCACAGCCCACGATAGAAAGAACACAGCGACATTTTTTGCGGCGTGGGACAACGCAGTCAAGTGCTCGCTGACCGCGGTGCGCACGCGAGCGCCGCTGTGCACAAGCAGCTGAGCTTAGACAAGTGGGCCCACCACGAATGGCCCAAAACAGCGAAAAACAGAGAAAAAAACACACCAGCTGAGCGCTGGACCTCTAGAGTCGCCGGCGCAGACTCCAGCGTCGATCCCCACACTCGCTGCAACCCACGGCGATGGCCGGTCCATAGACAACTAAAACCTAATGTACTGCAGGTAGATATCGTAGCGGGTCCGCTCTCATACGGGCCCGGCCCTCACGCCAAGTTGAGCACCAATGACGATAGCAACTAACCCAGACCACCCATTGACCTCGGAATACCACGTCAAGGCCAAAGCGGGAGACCCACAGAGCCCGTTATTGGTGTTTATTCCGGGTAACCCCGGCTTGATCGACTACTATGTGACGTACTTGGACTTGATCGGCGAGTCGTACCCGGCCTTCGACATTTTGGCCATCGGCCACGCGGGCTACCAAACATCCGGGGACTACATTGCGGCAGGCAGAGCCGACCTGACGTTTTACGATCTCGAGTACCAGGTCGAGCACAAGTGCAAGATCTTGAAACGCTACATCCTCAACGGCCACACGCACGTGAGCTTCCTCTGCCACTCTGTGGGTGGCTATATCACACAAAGATGCGTCAAGCGGCTCTTGGCGGACGAAGATATCAAGGACGTGGTCTCGGTAGACTTCATCGGCTTGATCTGCCCGACGGTGGTGGACATTGCGAAGTCAGAGTCCGGAGTCATCTTTACGCGGCTCTTCACGTATTTGCCCGTAGTGCAGTTGGCGCTCATAGTGATCACGGTGCTCCAATGTTTCATCTCAGATGCAACAGCGAGGAGATTAATCGAAAACTACATCATAGCGCGTCCCGTTTTGGACACCGAAAAGCTGATGGAGGCGTGGAACAACGCGGTGGACGCCACTTTCAAGATATACAAGTCGAAGAAAATCGCGCGCCAGGCGCTCACGTTGGCCAAAGAGGAGCTTAAGGTGATCCACCGCGACGACCGCATCAACGACTGGTTTTTTGAGGAGTTGCCGACCGCGCACGGTGTTAGACTCTGGTGCTTTTTTGCGCCGAGCGACTACTGGGTCCACGACAACACTAGAGACTACATTTTGTCCCGGTACCACGACCTGGGCAACAAAATGTTGAGGTTTGAGGTTGGGAAACCAACACAGGGCCAGAACAGGGCCATCACCCACTCGTTCTGCATAGACCAGAGTGTTGAGTTTGCTGAAATTACCAGCAAGGCCTTGAAGTTCGCAGGTATGTGAGGGTCCTTTCTGTTGGCCGATCCAACAATGCAACCATTTGTCGTACTTTTGGCCAGTTACCCGCGGAGTGCGATGGCCGTGCGTTATCCCATTGGCCTAGTTCCCGTTGCAGGATACGCGTCGAGAGGGCCTTTTTTTTCAGCCTATAGAAGCGCTGCGTTCCCTCTTAGGTGGAGCTGCAGCTCGGCCTTAGCATATGCTAACTGCGCGAAGTCCCGTTAGCGCGAAAGCGGGTCGTTTTTACGTTTTGTGTTGCATTGCACCCGCTCGTTACATGAGTCAGGGCTATACACAAGAGCTACCGGCTCAACTATCACTCCCAAAGGACTTGCGCCTCCACGGCACTCAGACTAGCAACAGAGCTGACTTTCTGGAGAAATAATCAAGAGCCGTGCTACCCGCTTGGTTGTGGTATCTCACAAATATGCCTTGTTACTAGGCAAATGTCACCAGAGCCATGACTCCGAGTCATGACTATCTGCAGGCGCGCATATGACTCCCTTGACTCATGTGCGCGAAGCCGCAAGGTTGGTCTAAAAAATGAAAAACCCTAAACTGTTGGGTCCCGTACTTTGACTCGTATAAGTGTCGAACTTTCCCTTGTGTTCGCAGGCGAAGCAAACTCAAAGAATTTGCATTTAAGGGTACAATGGAAAACGATACTGTTCTCAAGGCAGAAATCCTGACCCTAAGCGATGAAGAGCACATCAGCTGCCATCTGGGCCCCACAAAAAAAGAGTTGGACAAGATCTACCGCAAGTTGGACTTCCGTATCATTCCTGCTCTTTGGTGTCTATACTTCCTCACGTCCTTCGGCTCAAATGTCTATGGTGTGACCTTGACTATGAACCGCGCGGACGGACACTCCTTGCGCCAGAAGCTCGACTTGACGTCCAAAGATACCTCCACGGCGTCTGCCCTTTACTTCGTGGGCTACATCTTATTCGATGTGCCGATGAACTTGATCATGACAAAGGTCAGCCCGCAGTCCTGGTTGGCCCGTATCGTGATCACCGTTGGCTTGGTGTACTCGTGCTACATTGCTCTCGAGTCGTCCAAAGCGTTGATCGCTGTACGGTTCATTTCTGGAATGGTGGGTGCGGGAACCTGGCCCGGTATGTCATACTACGTATCTCTCTGGTACCCCAACGACCGCCTGACGCGGAGAATCGGCTACTACTTCACTGCTGCTCAAATTTCTGCTGCTGCTGCTGGCTTGCTCAGTGCTGCTTTCCAGAAAATGGACGGTGTCAAGGGCTACACTGGCTGGCAATGGATGTACTTGATCTACGGTTGTGTGACCATTGCAGTCGGTATCTCGTTGCTTTGGTGGCTTCCTGACCGCCCTATGCGGACCCACCAAGAGTCTATTGGCAAGATCCACAGTTTCTATCGCAAGTTTTTCTCTCCTCGTCACCCTCTTACTGCGCAGGAGAGAGAGATTCACATTAAGGACATCGAGAGTCGGTACGTTCTTATCAAGTGGACTTGGAGGGATGTCTTGGCCATTATGCTTGACGCGAGGTTGTGGCCCATCATCATGATGTACTTCGGTGTTGTCGGGACCGGCTTTGGCTTGGCTGTGTTTGGGTCGACGATCATTGCGGCAAGCAATCCTTCGCTTTCGTCCATTGACGTGTCGCTTTTGTACGCGCCAATCTGGCTCTTTGACTTGGCGGGGATCTTGATCATCACGCCGTTCGCGGACAGATACAAGAAGCAACGTGCGTTTTTCTTCTCGGGCGCTTGTCTCATCATCATCTGCGGCATGTTCGTCACAACCTTTGCCAAAGGCTCTTGGAATCGCTACGGCGGGCTTCTAATCGCAGGCTTCGGGTTGGGCCCCACCGTGCCCATCTGCATGTCGTGGTCCGCGGAGATTTTAGGGCCTGTTTACGGAGACAGTGGGATTGCGGTGAGTTCTGCGTTGGTGTCGGGCTTGGGCAACTTGGGGTCTGTGACCGCGACGTATGCGCTCTACAGCGGGTGGCCAGCGGACGTGGCCAGGTTGTACAGGGACTCAAACATGGTGTTGGTGGCAATGTTGGGAATCAGCATCTTGTCGTCGCTAGTGTGTCACATGATCAAGGACAGGGTCGGCCGCACGATTTAAAGAGCTACAGGGGTATGAGGAGCTACAAGAGTTCTAGCGGTGTGTGGGCGGGAGAAGTAGACCAAACTGCTTAGTGGTATGTAATATGATAGAGGCGGCGCCTGGGGCGAGATGCGAATGCGAAAAAAAAAAAAAAAAAAAAAATAACACACCGCGGAAATCGAAAACTCGGGCTCATCTCGTCTCTTGCATCTACTCAAGTGAAGCGCCAATTATGTCCAGCACAACAAATTCGGCCACCTCGGCCACAGACAAGGCGTCGTTGCCGTTCTCCGAGCAGCACTACTTTTCTTCGTATGACCATTTCGGCATCCACGAGGAGATGCTCAAGGACACCAGCAGGACATTGTCGTACCGCCACGCCATGTACAAAAACAAGCATTTGTTCAAGAACAAGGTCGTCTTGGACGTGGGCTGCGGCACGGGCATCCTCTCTATGTTTGCCGTGAAGGCGGGCGCCAAACACGTGTATTCGGTGGACATGTCGAGCATCATCGACAAGGCCAAGCAGATTGTGACGCTCAATGGGTACCAGGACCGGATCACGTTGATCCAGGGCAAATTGGAGGACATTGAGTTGCCGGTGCAGTCCGTCGACATCATTGTGTCGGAGTGGATGGGGTACTTCCTCTTGTACGAGTCGATGTTGGACACGGTGTTGTACGCACGTGACCGTTACTTGGCGCCTGGAGGGTTGATTTTGCCCGACAAGTGCTCGATGTACGTTGCGGGCATTGAGGACGGCAACTACAAGAACGAGAAGATCCATTTCTGGGAGGACGTGTACGGGTTCGACTACACGCCGTTCATCGAGATCGCCATGAGCGAGCCTTTGGTAGACACGGTGGAGAACCTGAGCTTGATCACCACGCCGTGCAAGTTCTTCGAGTTTGACCTCAACACCGTAAAAAAGGAAGATTTGGCGTTCCACAAGCTGTTCTCGTTGAAAGCCATTGACTCCGACTTGTGCCATGCGTATATCGTGTGGTTTGACTGCGACTTTCCAGGCGACGAGAAGGTCACGTTGGCCACAGGCCCCATGAACCACTACACGCATTGGAAACAGACGGTGTTTTACATGGACCAGGTGCTTGACTTGAAGAAGGGCGACACCGTGGAGGGATCCATCGCGTCGAGGCCCAACGGCGCCAACCCTAGAGACTTGGACATTGAGATCCGCTGGAATGTGAAGACCGAGGCGGGCGACCCAACCAGGGAACAGCAGGGGAAGTACAACTACACCATGCGCTAGAGCAGGGTATCAGGTTGGTCGCAGAGTTGACAAAGTTCGAGGAGCTTGTCGTTGTATAGTAGCATTTACATTGCATTGTGTATTAATGAAACTGCATCAGAGAGAGTCCGCCAGGGGCGAGCAGCCACACAGACTACGGTTGAATCAATAAAGAAAAAATGCCTGAGACTGCTCTGTTTCAGCTGTCCTGTTTCAGCTCTTCTTGTGCTGACAGATTTTGTCCGCTTATACTTGCACCGCCATTAGTAGTATCTCGCGGTACGTGCTGAGTCTGGCCAAAATTAAGTTTCGATTGCGGCGCTGACCACTGCAAGGTTCGTAAAAGCAGCGGGAAAAATCAGGCCTGGACAAAAGTTCCGCCTCTGCTTGGTCAAAGTAACGAGTAAAACGAGTTAAGTACGTAGAATCCAACTGCCTGAAAAACTGAGCAAATCTAGGCCCAAAACCCAGGTGCTTGGCTCACGTTGGTACTATCGCTGCTATCTCTCCCCCGCAGTCTCCGGCACACCAATACATCCTTGCCATCGGTCATCGGCATGGACAGACACAGCCGGTGCCACCGTACCACAAAAAGCACACGACTTGTCTAGCGCCAAGTCTTTGTATGTTGAAAGCAGGCATTGTCAGATCTTTATTGCACAGCACCAAAAACGCACTTCTACGCGACTCAGCTCGACTTGCTTTCGCCAGATCCTACAGCATGAAGACCGAACAAGAGTGGCAGGCCATTTTGTCGCCTGCGCAGTTCAAGGTGCTCCGCCAGCTGGGCACGGAGGCTCCGTACTCTGGCGAGTACGTCGACACGCCTGCCGGCACAGGCGAGTATCTTTGTGTGGGTTGCAGCCAGCCTCTTTATAAGGCAGCCAGCAAGTTCAAGTCGCATTGCGGGTGGCCGGCGTTTTACGAGGCAATACCCGGTTCGATCAAGACGATCGAGGACCGGCTGTTTGGTATGCTGCGGATTGAGATGCGGTGTTCGCAGTGCGACGGCCACTTGGGCCATATCTTCAAGGGCGAGGGCTACAACACGCCCACGGACGAGCGGCACTGCGTGAACAGCATCTGCTTGAAGTTGAAAGAGTAGCGACATAGGATAACGACAAAGATACTGGCCGATACTGGCCGATACTGAACTATACTGGACGATACTGGACGATCCTTATGGATGATACTGGACGATACTAGTGGACGATACCAGTGGAAAGTACTAGTGTGTAGACAGGCGGCAACAGGAGCAAAAAACCCATTAGATCACATACGGCACGTACTTGGCACGGCGCAACTTCTTGTACTCGTCGCCAAACGTCTTCAAGTACTTCCTGTGGCGGGCTAAGGCCCACACGTACATCTGAGCAGTGCTGATGGCGAAAAACACCCACGCAGACCAGTTGCCAACCAACACCGCGAACAGGAGCCACGTCAAGGACTCAAACGTGTAGTTGGGGCACACGACCCAGTCGAAACCGTACCCGTACGGAATGGCGTACTTCTTCTTGTCGGTGGCGCGGATGTCGGACAACTTCTTGTGGGCGGCAAAGTTGGACAACTCGGCAAACGCCCACACGGCCACGATCAAGTAGTTGATCGCGGCTGGGTAGCTGTTGACGTGGAAGAAAAACCGTTTGAGCGCGCCGGCGCCCTCCAACTGCTGCGCGCTGAAGCTGTACAAGCAGATCGCCAACGCAAAACCGGACTGGAGCCAGTAGTGGCTGGAGTTCTTGAACAAGTTGAAAAGCGGCATGGTGGCGTTGGAAAACCGGTGCACGTACACGGTTTCCCACTCGCGCTTGGCAAAGTGCAACAACACCATCCAGAGCGCCAATGTCTGCGTGGACGAGTGGGCCACGCCAAAGAAGCGTGACGTGACGTAGTACGCGAGGAGGTGAATGGGGATTGGACCGAGGTACTCCACCAAAAACACCGTGCGGTAGTCCACCTGCGGGCCGACGTCCTTGGCGTAGAGCACCACGTCGCCCAGCAACGCCTGCGCCTCGAAGATCTCGTTCAAGGTGCTTTCGGGCTTGACGGGCGCGTACTTCCCGTCGTCTCCCAACACTGAGAAGCGCACTCTGTTCACGGGCAATTTGCTCCTGGAGGCGACCTTGGCGGCGAGCCGCTCAACCGAGAACGACACCAATTCCTCGGTGAAGCCCTTGATGGTAGGCGAGCGGGACTTAATGGTGACTGTGGACATTTTGGTGTGGGGGAACTGAGCGGGAGCCGTGGGATCAGGGCCTATATATGCGTGGGCCGCGGGCCGCGGGCCGCGGGGCCTGTGGGGAGCGCTCGATTGAAAATCTACAGCTCGCGCGCCGGATTGCACTGCGGGATGGGGCAAAGAGTCCCGGGGGGTGCCGCTGCCGCCGCCGCACAGCAGACCTCAAACAACGGAACTGAATCAGCACGTACTAAAACGGGCAATTTTACGCGGCAGCATCTCAGTGTATCTCGAGGCTGCGCCGACGGCCACACTGGCCGATGCAAGTTTGACAGTTGCCGGAGGAGACGGGGAGAGGACGGGAAGGGGACAGGTGGTGGTTCTGGTCACATGACCAGGCCATGGCGCTGCTGCCTCAGACGAGAGATTGTTCCGGCTGCGGCGTACGAAAGAAAAAGCTAGCTGTTGCGGCTTCATTTTATTTGTATCTTGTCTCATTTCGATTCAATTCAGTTTTTTCATTTCATTTCTTTTCGTAACATTCATTCCATTCCATTACATTACATTTCACTTCCTCCTCCTCCTTCCTTTCCCTCCCTCCTTTGTTCCCTTCTCGTCGCCTTTGCATTCTCACTCAACAGCCTCCGGCCCACCTTCCACGACAATCCACGCACACGTGACCCGCAGCTTTGGCCACCTTTTTCAGCACTGTCGCTGACACCCTACCCCAACCACAATGTCAGACTGGGATAACGTTACCATCATCGGACAGAAGGCCCGCGTGGGCGGCGGAGGCCCAAGAGAACGCATCGCCCGCACACAGGCCGAAATCAACGAGGCCAGAAGAAACGGCGCCGTGCTCGGCACAGAGAAGAAATACGGCTCCACAAACGTCAAGAGCAACCCAGAGGGCCAGCGCTTGACCAAGTTGGACAACACCGACGACATTGTCGCGGTCAAGAAGGTCGACGTATCGGTGGGCAAGGCTATCCAGCAGGCCAGACAGGAGAAGAAGCTCACGCAGAAAGACTTGGCCACCAAGTGCAATGAGAAGCCACAGGTGATCAACGACTACGAGGCCGGCCGTGCGGTGCCCAACCAGCAGTTATTGGGCAAGCTCGAGAGGGCCTTGGGCGTGAAGTTGCGGGGCAAGAACATCGGCGAGCCGTTGTTTGCCAAGAAGAAGTAGTTGGTAAGTAGCGTCGTCTAATGTAACGTATTTACGCCTTTCGCTGTGGCACAGGCCTCACTGGCCTCGCAGGCCGCACAGGCTGCACAGTCCTCACTGAAGCGGCGGGTGCTACGTCGCGTGCCGCACAAAGTGCATGGTCATTAGATTATGTGGTCTGGTCTCAGGCTCAAGCCTTCCCAGAGCAGGGTTGAGCAGTAGCAGCGGCAGCCCGACGAGCGACGCCACGGGGGATGGGGAGGGGCAGCGGTAACTGGCAGACTTGCCAGAGAACGCCAGAAACGTGGCAAGTTCCGTCGGCAGCGCATGTGACCGCCGCAGCTCTGCAGAAGTGGCCGGCTTCGGCCCCTCCGTGCGCAGCACTCAATGCAATCGTCAGCAGACAGCGCATGTAGCTCAGGGTCAGCTCAGCAGCAGCTCAGCAGCAGCTGCTGCCGCCTGTTCAACTCCACACGCCTGGCGGACGCGCCACGTTTGGGGCCAGCCTCCTCAACGGGCAAAGCTCGCGCAATCGCGTTGAAAATGTCCAAGATGCCGTCGCCGGACTTGGCAGAGCACTCCATGTGGATCACTGGCGGGGTGCCGCTGCCGTCGGCGTTCAACTGCTCGATATACTCGGAGATTTCCGTCTCGTCTACGTCCCTTTCGGCGGCCAAGTCCGCCTTATTGCCGACCAACGCAATCACGATGCCCTCGGGCGCCTGTCGCTTCAACTCCTTGATCCAGTCTTGCGCCTTGGAAAACGACGCCCTGGACGTGATGTCGTACACGCACAACGCGGCGTTGGCGTTACGGTAGTACATGGGCGCCAAGCTCTTGTACCTCTCCTGGCCGGCGGTGTCCCAGATTTCAAACTTGATGGTGGTGTTTCTATCGGGCAACGAGATGCTCTGCGTCAAGAACGCGGCGCCGATGGTCGACTCTCGCATGTCGTCAAACGTGTTCTTGACGAACCGATGCACGATCGAGGATTTGCCCACGGCCGACTCACCCAACAAAACCAACTTGAACGACGCAAACGTGGCCTCGGTCATGGTTGCGTGCGTGTGCAGAGAAGCTCAGGTGAACGGTACAGAGCGGAATATAAGAGATACTTTTGTGGCGGTAGCAGCGATGCCTCAGGGATATGAGATGCGAGGCTGCGCGAGGCTGCGCGAGGCTCGTAGTAGTGGGGCGGGCTGTATCCCGGATCTGGGCAGAGAGGGAGGTCAGAAGGGTAAGAGAAAAGCAATAGGAAGTCAGACCTTTTTTTTCTGATAACTTTTGGAAATGACAGAGAACACGTACAAAGCCAGGATAAAATGTAGAAAAAGGATAGTAAGAGAACGGCGGCAGAAATAACTCGGGGTACTGGGCCCCTCTGTCTGGCCCTCTGCCTGGCTCAACCCAGGACTGGCTGCGTTATCGTGGGCCGCGCACGACCGATCTACAGAGACAGTTTGGCGTGCCGTTGGCAGGCTAAAACACCTGGACATACGGTCGCTACGGCGGCTACGGCGGCTACGGCTGAGGGGCCGGACGGTCGTCTATTTACAGGGTGTCCTAGCGAGCGTAATTCTGTACCTAGTTGTCAATCTTGGCCAAGATCTCGCGGTCGCTGTACAACAAGTACTCCTCCTCGCCGATCTTCACAGGCGAGCCACCGAAGTTGGGCAACAACACCTTGTCACCGGCCTGCACAGCCACAGGGATCAACTTGCCCGACTGGGGGTCGGTCACGCCGGGTCCGGCGGCAATCACAGTACCCTGGTTGAGTTTCTCCTGGTTCTTTTCAGGAATGTAGATACCAGTCGAAGTTTGCGTGGCAGGCTTGATTCTCTGCACCAACACTCTGTCGAACAAGGGCTTCAAGCTGTTGACGGTTTTCAAGAAAGACTGCGTGTTAGTAGTTGGCGATTGTGGTGTTGCAAAACGCTGGTCTCTCACTCCGTGAGTTGCTCACGGTTTCGCGTGTAGGGGCACGTTCCACACCAGAAAGGATTGTGCGGATGAACTCATCTAGTGATGCTTGCACTTGTGGCATAGCTGCAGAAAATACATACCATTTTGTGGGGCGGGCGTATTGGGTGGTTCTCTCCACACAGACAAATTTTTCTTCTTTATAGACTGCGCACCCGCGGAGCGGCACCCGTGCCGCCGCGTTCCATACATTTCCATGAGGTTCCGTCCCTACCAAATGGGCAAGGCAGCGTCGGCCATGCATTGCACTCGTAGTTCGTGCACAAGTCGCTACCCGGCCGAGCTTAGCACTGTTCTATCTTTTCTATTTTCTATTATGACTTCTTATCTTCTGCGGACGTGCAGATACTCGCTCTTAGTGCATTGTACCACGCCGCAGTCTCCGGGTTTCCGCTAATCTACGAAAGGTACCTGTCGAGTGGCTCGCCCAAAATGCTCTCGATGACACGCACCAAGTCCTTCCGCACCTCCATCTCCACCTCCTCGTCGTCGTCTTCGAGCAACTCGGCGATGTACGGTATAAACGTAGGCAAGTACGAGAGCCATTGCTCGCCCATCTTCTGGAGCACGGTCTTCAACACGCGGATCGTCCAGATCTTGGTCTTCAGCGAGTTGTCGTGCTCGTTGGACACGTAGCGGGTCAACACGGCGACGAGCTTCTCGTTGTGCTCATCCGAGGACACGTTCGACACAAAGAACGAGATAGCCTTCACCAAGTGCTTTCCGATAGAGTCCTCGATGTTCTCCAACTGGCCCACAAGCGGGCCAACGATGGTGTCAAAGCGAGACAGGTGCGACCAGTAGTCGTCCTGATCGTACTTGAACGACGACGCCAACGAGTGCAACAAGATTCTCCGCAAGTTGGCATTGACTAAGCGGCCGCCGCGCATATCCTGCAATAACTCGATCGTGGGGTCAAGCAAGTACGAGAAGTACGACGTGATGATGCTGCGCAAGTTGTCTTGCAACTTGTTGAAGAACCTTAAAAAGCTCACCAAGCGAGTCTCCCTGTCGACGACGGTCGAGATGGAGCTTTCCCCGCTCACGGCCCACCGCACCAAGCTGGCAAACAAAGGCCGGAAGTTCTTGTCGTTCAACTTCATCACATACGCGAGGCCGCACTCGTGGAACGAGCCCTCGATGCTGTGGATGGTGTTGTCGCTGAACTTGGCCTCGCCGTAGTCGCTCCGGAACTCAAACGACTTGATCAACCACTTCATGAACAAGGTCGACTGTCCGGTGGCCGCCTTTTTGTCACACCGCTCGATGACGCTGCTCATGCTCTTTAAATACAAGCCCAAGCCTGCGGCGTTTTCGAGCCCGTAGACGTCCTCGCTGACCGCCAAATTGCATAGCGCCTGCAACGCCTGGGTGCTGTCAACGTGCTCGACCACCAAATCCAAAACGGCCGATCTGATGGAGCTGTCGACGTACTCGCTCAACAAAACAGCCTTGACCATGGAAATCAAGCTGGTGACAACAAACGCGGGCAACCGCTTGATCAAGCACGAAAAGAGCATCAACACGGCGCCCTGAAGCAACGTTTTGCGCTCCACCTCTTCCTCATCTTCATCTCCTGGGCCCTCTTCGTCACTGCCTGACTCGCTGGAGTTCTCGTCCAACTTTTGCAGCTTCTCCGAGGACGCAGCGTCGACCGTGGACTTCCAGATCTCGAGCGCTGGTGGCAAAATCTTGGGGAAGTACCCGATACACTTGACACCGAGGCAATTGACAATGCTGGCGATCGCGTTGAGCGACGAAATCACAATTTCGACATGCTCGCTCAACAAACCGTTCTCAGAGGTGAGCACCTTGAGTGAGCCAATCAAGAACTTGGCGTTGCTTGCACTGGAGAACTCCGGCGACGCCGATCCGAACTTGGTAACAATCACCGCAAAAGTGTCCAAGTATGCCTGCACCAACTCGATGTTGTCGTACTTCTCCACGCCGCTCACTAAGACGGGCAACAACTCCTCCGTGACAACCGTTTCTATGTTACTGTCCAAGGTGTTGCCGGTGATCTCGGTGTTGACCCGCTGACCAGCCAAAATGGCGAAGTTCTTGGCGATCTTCACGAAGTTGGGGTCGGTCACCTCGGTCAACGACTTGATGATCGACGAGATATAGTAGCTCAAAGGCAACAAGTTCAACAAGCTCTTGAGAAGCTCGTACAACTGCTCAATGATGTCGTCGTAAGTCCCTTGGGTGCTGGTATACGTTTCGAGGGTCGATAAGACAAAAGAGGTGAGCTTGTTGGAAGAGCGCAACACGTCGTCCTTGCTCTGTTGCGAGCTCTCGTCATCAAACAACACGAGCGCAATCTTCATCTTCAACGAGACGCTGTTGGTGAATGTGGTGTCCTCGTCAGCTGCCAAGGCCAGGTGCAAGAACACCAAGAGCCGCTGCTTGAGCAGCAATAACTCCTTGGTCGTTAAAGTGACAACCGGCGTACCGTAAATCGACCTGGAGCTTAATGAGACATACTCGTCGCTCTCTGGCTCCAATGCCTGGTCTGGGATGTTCTGCCACAAGTCAAAGAAGCCCCGCAAGCCAGCCAAGCACTCCTCAGCAGGGAAAGTTTTCATCAACGACGCCACAAAGTCCAAGAGGGAGTCACACTCGTGAGTCCGGCGCTTGACCAAGTTCTGCGCGTATTGCTGTCCGATCAAGAAAAGAATCGTGTGCAAGCTCTGGCTGCTGCCCAACGTCTTGACGAGGGAAACGAACAACCTCACGCGGCGGTGTCTTGGGATGTGCTGGAACGCAGTGATAAAGCTGGTCAAGAGAAACTCGATTTCGTTGTTCACGGAGTCCGACGCAGAAGTGATGGCGGGCACCACCTTGGCGATGGTCTGCTGCAACGCAGTGCTGGAGAACTCATCGTCCTGCCTGATGGTCTGTGCACCCATGAAAGTGAAAATCGGCATGACTGAGTGGAGAATGATC
This sequence comes from Metschnikowia sp. yHMJ9, assembly GCA_030444895.1. NCBI lineage: Eukaryota > Fungi > Ascomycota > Pichiomycetes > Serinales > Metschnikowiaceae > Metschnikowia > Metschnikowia sp. yHMJ9. Next base: position 214,492 of record JAJMQU010000012.1, on the reverse strand, counting down.
TCCGGAGCCAAAGACGCAAGCTCAGCAATGACAAGCAAAAATCTGTTTTGCACCTGCGGCGACTGTGACAGCCTGATAGAGTTGACGATGAGGTCGGCTCTCACAGAGTTGGAGTCGAACTTGAACTTCTTCTGCGCCATCATGCCCTTCATGCCCACAATGGTGAGAAGCATACACGACCCCAAAGTCTCTTGCACGTAGAGAACAGGCATCTTGCCATCGTTGCACAAGTAGTCCAAATCGGTCAATATCTTGAACATGGCCTGCAAAAGTCCTGGGTTTGCGAGCTGCTCCGGCCGGTGGCGGAGCTGTGTTTCTAAGACGTCCAAGATTACCGAGAGCTTCTTCAAGTGGAGCGAAGCCATCGAGCTTATGTCGTCTCTGGCCATGTTTTTCTGAGTGCTGGACGAAGAGCGTCTTCTTCTTTTGGCGACGCCCTGCTCTGGGATTTGTGTGACAATGTTAACAGTGCTGAGCCACTCCACCATCGTCCGGCTCGAGAACACGAAAGCCTGAAGCGTTTCGAGTGGGTCGAACTCCAATCCCACGTCGCTGTCGCGGACAATCAACTCGACCAACTCGTTACAAAGCCTAAGCTTGTTGTCGTCCGACGAGAGCTTGGGGAAAAGTAACACCAACCTGCTGTTCACCGCAACTTGCAACGCCGCGTCCGAGGACATGGCCGTCTCGAGCCAGTCGATCTCCTTTGCGGCATTTTTATCGCTGGAAGTGTTTCCGCCAACAAGATCCACCACCACAGTCATTAAACTCTCTATTGAGATGTTTTCGGCAACTGCCTCGGCTTTCCGTTCGGGGATCTTGCTGAAAAATGTCTTCATGTCTTCAGAAAACACAAATCTGTCGTCCGTGCCGCCAGTAGCAACGTTTCTTGCAGCCACGATCTTCCAAGCTCTGTATTTGAGTGCCAGCAGCCAGAAAGGAAGCGACCACTGGTTGAGGAAAAACGTCCTGAGCAAGACAGAACCGAACTTTTTCTGGCCGGACTTTGCCGACTTGAAAAGCGCCTCAAACATGAAATGTACCACCTTGGACGAGTCAACAAGCACGTCGTTGAGCTGGTCTTGGTGCTGGAATAAAACCTCAAGCATGGAGTGGGCGTCTTGAGGCGAGATGATCGATTTCTGGGTAGCGTCTGCCTCGCCGTAGATTTGCAGTTCCATAAACAACTCACATTTTACCTTTTTACCCTTGCCTTGGACGAGCGCATCTGTGTACCCCTTGATGTCTTCAAGCAAGGCCACAAAGTAGCCTTTGATAGTTTTGTTACTGTCCAAAAGGCCCAAAACAAGTATTGGCACCAACAAGTAGAAAGCAAGGTGCTCGTTCTTTTCTTGCGCAGCCTTTATCTTCGTCCGCAAGCATTTCAAAGCCAGCAATCGAATGTTTGCCGGTACTGCCGGTGTAAGCGCCATCCTCACAAGAAACGAGCACTGAGTGTCAACTCTGTGTTTCATCGCTGTACGAGTAAACGCAAAGACCTTGCCGATTTGCCCACCGACGTCTGTGGCAGGCATCTTGGAGAGTAAACTCTGTAGAAGCTTGGAAAACTCTTCGGAAGAGGAGGAGGTTATGAAAGAAGTGGTGTCCGACTTGCAGCCAGCAAAATCGTTATCTTGCATGCCGTTCTCGACAGTCTCAAGGGCCATAGCGTCATCGACGGTGTCGAGCACCGTGCTGTTTGCTTCGGAATCGTCCAAGGTGCGCAGGAGAACCATCTCCAAGTCGCTCAAGGTTTTATGGTTTGCGTCCAAGAGCACTATGAGCTTATCCTTGTTGGATTTGACTAAGGTTGTAAAGACTGTAGCGGCCACAGGCTTTATTTCGTCGGCGAGCGGCGACTCAAGAAGAGCAAGGAGTTTCGCAGCCACGGACTCGAACAAAAAGTCCGACTCTGCTGGGTCGAAAATGGCCAACACCTTGACGGCGTCCGCGATATGCAGATTGGATCTATCGGCGAAGTAGAAATACAAAAACTTGGAAATATGGTAGTTCTCGCCAAGGAGGGTATGCAACAAATGCTCTTCATGCAAAAGCATCGACACGGGGAGCGCCGCAAACACGTCTGCGTCGCTCGGGAGGTCGTCCTCGTTGTAGAAGTGCCACATTTGGCCCAACAAGATGAGGGTCGGTCTCTTCAACAGCGGGGAAAATGCAAGTTCGCCCAGTAAAATGGACTTGGTCAAGCTGAAAAGGAGCTCCTGGCTGAGCGGCACGAGTGTGCACAAGACAGAGATGATGGCATAGATGGACAAGCGCACATCACTGGCCAACGTCGCAGAGTACCGGAACGAATGGTCCTGCAAGAAGTCTACAGACACCTCCAACACAATCGGGATGTACGTGTCGTTCAAGCGGGCCAAGTCTCGCGAGTGGGATGCCAACACCTGCGTGGCGTTGGCCACGTAGAACACTAACTGTTCCTTGTACACCGTTTTGTTCTTCAATGCGCCAACCACGTACTGCGAGTACAAGCGGAAAAGCTCCGGGTCGCTGTGGAAGCACTTGAGCACCGAAGATTGCGGTGGAGGCGTCATTGAGTTCTTGTACCCGATGAGCGGGGCAAGAATAGCCGGCCACGAGCTTTTGGGAACCACGCTCATGAACCGCGTAAACACGGGCTGACTGTGGTAGGGAAGCGCGGCAAGAAGCAACGTCTCGGGGTGGTGTATGTTGATGTGGTAGCGTCTGACGAGCCATTCCAACGCCTTCAACGCGGGGCTCAAGGCGAAGTATGGGGCAGCCAAGTTGACGAATGCTAAGGCGGTCTTTTCGGCCTGGGAAACCACGTCCTTTGCCAGGGTGTTCCGGTCGAAGGTGACCGACGCGGGCGAGAAGAGCGTGGCCTCAATTTTGGCGAAACGGGTGTCGATTGACACGAGTTCCTCCAAGCCTTCGCATGCTATCTGGTAGATGTAGTCGTAGTCCTGGGTTGCGGCGACTTTTGGGTCAAAAATGAGCGACCGCGAGTGGATTTTTGCCCTGGACTTCCGCTCGAGTGCCACAGACGCGTTCTTTTCGCCGATGGCCTTGAGCTGTTGCGATAAGCTGCTCATCGTGGCCTGAATGTCTGCTGGTGTGGTTGCAGATGAAAAATCTGGTGATGAGGGTGTGCAGAGAAGGACAGTGAGGGAATCCATGGCCGAGTCACGTGATCAAACACTATCTGCCTCTGGGCATATTTGCTGGCCGGTTCACGGGAAGAGCTCTGTCAGATGGGGAGGAAATTATCGGCGACGATGCTAGACAGAGACAGATGTATTTAAAAACGCACCAAATCAAAGGATGGTGATGCTGCTGGCGCTCGTTTTCCACATCCGCACACAGAGCCCACAGTGCGCGCAGCGGCTCAACAAGGCACCCCGTCTTTAGACTGACAGGCAGAATGACAAAGCGAAAAAAACAAAAAGAATGGACGAGTCCGGAGTCGAACCGGAGACCTTTCGCATGCTAAGCGAACGCGCTACCAACTACGCCACACGCCCTTGGGTAAACTGGTCCCTAGCGGGATCGAACCGCTGATCTTGGCGTTATTAGCACCACGCCTTAACCAACTGGGCCAAGGGACCTGTTTTTGTTGTGTTTGAAAGTGTTGTCTCTCGTGAATGTAACGAGACGCAGTTGATGTAGTGAAAACCGGTACCAATCTATGCTGTAAAATGTGCCGTAGGGTGGACTACTCAGTAAAATAAGTTAAAAATAGAGCAACTACCAATCTTTCTTTTTAGTTGCTCCCTTCTTCTCTCGGGCCATAATAACTTTAAAACTTAAAAGATTTTGGCCAGCGAGGAGTCAAAGGCGGACCCTGCCAAAGTACTCAAGGAGCGGAATATGCACCGATACAGATGACGGCGTATTACGTCCATGGCGTCCACGGCCAGTGTACTGTACAAAGACATGTATAACGTTTTGCAACCTAGGCAGCGGAGTTTGATTATATTGGGCCTATAGATGACTCTTCCACTTCTCCTAGGAAATACCGCTCTCGTGCCAGAGTGTGACACATACCTATTCAGAAAAGAAGAAGGACGACAGCACCAGAGTGCTTTCTAATATTACCACAAAGAACCACACCTCGGCGGTATAACCATGCTCGCGTGTACGAAGGAAAACATTAGCAAGAGAAGGCGAAAATAGGACACTGATCAGCTTTGACTCCAACTTCATGCTCCAAAGAGGAAGGGTGTAATTTATTTCAGGTCTCGGTCCCATGAAGTGTGCTTTAGCGAAGCAGAAGACCAGTTGCAACATCCTATACGCTACACAGTAAGGCTGCGAATTTCTCCGGCTGGAAAAATCGGACCACTCAGCAAGCAATCTACATCGGAAATCCAACCCACCCAAAAGTGCTCGTGCCAATAGATTTGGAGGATAACTCTATGTCTTCCGTTGCTACGAACTGCGACCCGTATTGGTATGCTTTGACGCTTTTTCACCGTGGCGATAACGAGAGAGTAAGTCAGTGAGTGTACTCCGCCATTAAGAACCCTGAGAAGCTTTTAGTTACAAAACGAAAGGGATTAAGCCAGCAGCTGCTATTTTTCTTTACAGCTGCATTCTTTTCTTAGCAGCGCCGGCACGATTCTATACTACCTCCTGGTCGTCGTGATGTCAGAGGCTTTCCTGAGAAGCGCACGTTACCCGCACAAGAGAACCACTTGCGAAAAAAAAAAGCTTCACTTCAGACCCATTCTTCTTCCTCGAAGAACTGAACCACAACAACCAAACTAACAGTATGTACAAACACAGTTCATTACTAGGATGAAAAAAAACACAGACCTGATCTGACGGAGCCTTTGGTTCTTATGCAGACAACCGATATTGCCTTTTAGCTGAGCGTGATGAAGAACTTCTCGGAATTTGTACTAACAAATGATAGAATTGGTTCCGTTCAGTGTATTGACGAGTGGTTCCCGCCTTTTTGCTTATTTTTCACCGCTTCCTCTTCACAATCAGTAGCTTCTTGCCTCTTTGCTTATTTTTTCATAGGTTCGTCTTCATAACCCCAAGGTCTCTCTCTCTCTCTCTGTCTACTCAGTCTCGTCCTCTATCTCCACAGCGCTCTACCGAACTTTTAACGTGAAACTATATTGCTATATTATCTTAGACGCAACTTACTTCTTAGCAGTCAATCTTCTCAAGTAGAAGGCCAATTCCTCACCCTCCAAAATGTAACCGTCACATCTACCGGATTGACCTGGTCTGGAAGAGATGCAGGCGTACAACTTACCGGCAGAGAATTGGTGGTCGACAGCGTCCTCAATCTTGGCGGCAGCAGATCTGGAAGCCAACTTTCTCTCAACCTTCTTGGACTTCTTGGTCTCCTCCTCAGCGTGGCCCTTACCCAAAACCTTACCGTAGTGAGTCTCGAACCATTGTCTGAATGGGGTAGCATCGATTTGGACGATGGCAGACTTGGTCAAGGTGTTGGTTCTCACCAACTCGTTGTTGGATGGATGGTACACGACAGATGCAATTCTAGTTTTTCTAGCAACACCCTCACTGGCCCAGGAGAAGTTACCGGTCTCAACTCTCAAGGCTCTGAACTTCTTGTTGCCTCCTCTAGCTCTGACAGTGTGGATTCTCTTGGCACCGATCTTGGTGTTAGCAGGCTGTCTACCCAACTCAAACTTTCTCTTCTTTCTGAACTGGGCTCTTTTGGCACCAGTCGCAGCACGCTTGTGACGAGAGTCTCTAGAAATACCCATGGTCTGAAATTGTTAGTACGTGTCTGCTAAGGACATACCCAGAGTCAGTTGACCATCATCGAACAGGATAGATCAAGTATCTGAAACCATTATGGCCATTCTGAAACATTTCTGAAATCAATTTGCGACGCAACTGGATCCCAGCGGTAACCTGAAAAATTTCGTCAGGACCTGGAGTCACGGAGAATAAGTGGTCCTGACACTATGCTGTAACATGGAATTGCCGACATGGACCGTTATGGATAAACAGATGGATTGACTTGGTGTTGTGTTGTTACATACTTCTTTGGTTACTGTCTAGTAGGAAGAAAGAGAATAGAATTTTTCTTAGCTGAGGCCTGGACGAGGTAAAAATTTTCGCACACTGAGCCTGCAGGACAGCGACCATAGTAAGCTCCGGAGCAGCGCCTGGTGAGCATCGTGGGAGGTAATGGTGTAGCGCACTCGCGTGGGGACGGCGCGCGCGACAGTCACGGGAACATGGTTTTGTCCGCACACGTGATACTAAAGGTCTCATGCCCTAAGAGTGATTTCGACCGGCCAGTTGCCCGTTGCCGGGGTTGCACTGCAGCATTACTACGGCTTTTAGCACATTGCTAAATATAGCAATGTGGGTGTTGAGCAGAATGCTTGGAACAAAGTGGGGGTTGTACGCCTGACGATGCTGGATTTAAAGTTGCAACTACTCGATAGGTCTGGCGGTAAACTAGTGTTCAAAATTATCTGAGTCTTGTCTGATAACAAAAATGCTAAATATATCTACGGTGCCTGGGACGCTCGGCGGCTTGGATCTCCGATCGTCGAGATATGGGCTAGAACGGTCCCTATTCGGAAGTGGTGGCCCGAGAGTGCGTGCGGCTTAAGATGCCAAGATAGGCTCAAAAGTGCTCAAGAAAAAGGACACCGATGGTTGAGCCGCTGTGCCATGCACCACGCACAATATATTTTGAGTCATGTTGAGAGGGCTAAGCAAAGGCTGCAAAGTGCAGAAACAGCGGGTGGGGGAGACGTGGGTACCATACTTGCGGCCAGATGCAAAACGTGCACGTGACCACACGATGATGTGCGCCACAAAAAAAAAACCACCAAGATGTGACCTGCGCAGCTCATCGTCAAGTCATCAGCTTCAGATCTATACTACTAGTGAAGCAGAAGCCAGAGACGCTTTAGGGCCCGACGCTAGTGGAGAGACGGTATACTACGCGTGAAGCCAGTGAAGCCAGTTTGAGACCAGTTTGAGACCAGTCTGAAACAAGAGTGAAACGTCTCAGAAGCAAGCTATACTCTCACTAATAGCCTCAAATGGAGACGATATACGATGAGATAGAGATCGAGGACTTCACGTATGACCCCATCACACAGCTTTTCCAGTACCCGTGTCCCTGTGGAGACCGATTCGCCGTCTCTTTGGGAGATTTGCAAGACGGGGAAGATATTGCAGTGTGTCCCAGCTGCTCATTGATGGTTCGAGTGATCTTCGAGCCAGAAGACCTCGAGGAATTTGAGTAGACCATATTCATTGAGGCGGAACTCCGGACAAGAAAATAAAAAAAAAACGATGTATCGGGCAAGTGCTTGCTGCAGGCGACAGCTCGCTTCCCTCACGGTGCACCGGACGCATAAACTTAAAAGGGGATCTGTGTTTACAGCGCACGTTAAGCTGTTTTGCCTCGGAGTGGGAGTCTACTAACGATGGTGCAGCAATGTATAGAACGCAGAGGACAGTTAATCAATGGGAAAAATAGGGAGCTTCCGCGTACAAGCGGTGAGCAAAAAGGTAATCGAATACACAGGCTAGTTTTAAAACGGTGCGAGTGCATGAGACAGGTAACGTTGATTGTAGTGCGGAACTCCTCGGAGCTAAATCTCGAGGCAGCCGTCAGCGTTGAAGAGACGCACCGGCAAAGTGATCCGTAGTGAGCAAAAGTCCCTCAGTTTGCGCAAAGCATCGTGGTGGTGCCGTACTGCAGGACACGCGCATTAGCGCGGAGGCTGCAACCGGTTAAAGTTTCGTTTTCCGCGCGAATCCAATTGGCCTGCCTGCCCTAAGTCCGATAGCCTCTCATTCCCCAGCCCAATGTGACGGGGTGCTTTCACGCACAGGCGTGAACGAGCTAGGCCATTGTTTTAGGAAGGCCCGCCCGCAAATATGCCTCTTATCGAAATTGGCGAAACATGCGTCATTCAGAACCTTAATATTTGAGCCCATGCCGATCTCTAACGGAATTAAGTTAAGCGTTGACGCTTTTTTTTTTTGCGGAATGAATGTGTGTTGCGTCAATTCGGCAGGTAGCAACGAAGTTCATAACGAAGAAAAGTTTGACAAGTAATGCAGTGAAGATTCGGAAATTCGCACGATTTTCCGGAGTGTCTATGTAGGTGCTGCAGGGCAACTCCCTGTTTCGAATTCGATGCGGGCCCAAGTATGCACACTCTTGCTGAATTCAGTGCCCGTCCAGAGCAAACGAGGAATTGTGTTTGAGGGGGGACGGGAGGCTGAGAGTACGCTTTGTTGTCTCGCAAAAACCGCCCTGGCAACCGCCTGCGTCGCATGGAAGATTAAGAGCCTCAACATGCATGCACGACCTCAAGCAGAGATGCGGTGTGACGAACTTCCATATAACCGTTAGGCAACAAAATAGAGACGCATATTCTATGTGCACACCTGCAGCCAAAGTAGAGTTTCCTAGACCCAAAGATTTTTATTTAGATATGACGCATTAACACAGAATGAAGCTTCCCATTCTTAAGCACGCCGGGTTATTTGCAGGTTTTTAGGATTCAGATTTACTCTTTCCATGGGATTTTGCATCGACACGAATCAACTGATTTTTCGCAAGGTCTTGCGACGGCTTCCCAACATCAAACGCCTTAAGATTAAGCACCTCGCTCTTTTTGGCCCTACGTTTCCTTTTCACCAATTCTTCCATTTTAACTACTGTCTCGCCTAAAGACAAGTCTTCTTTTCGCCTAGCACATGCAAAAGTGTCTCTGATTCCTGTTCCCGCGGTTATCAACTACCTTGAAGCGACTTTCGTAAGCAGAGAGCCTTTCAAATCGACAGCAAGTCCCCCCGAAGGACAGAAGCTTGATCCCAAATATCTGCACCTTCCCCATTGTTGCCTGAAAAACCAAGTCAGCCGACGTGAATCCGCACACATTGAGAGACGTTGTCGCATCACCATCTCGCATGCTTCTAATCCTGAGCCACAACACTAATTTAACCACCATGGACACAAACTACGGCGCTGACCGAGGGCACCAGTCACCACAGGACCTGGGGCACGCGGCACACTACAAAGCAGAACCCAGCTCGATCCGGCGCGGGCCATGGAGCCCGGAGGAAGATCACAAGCTCATGGAGATCATATCTGCCTACGGCCCGCTGAACTGGGTGCGGATCTCCATTCTGCTAGGAAGCCGGTCGCCGAAACAGTGCCGAGAACGGTACCACCAGAACCTCAAGCCGCTGTTGAACCGCAACCCGATCACGTACGAGGAAGGTCTCTTGATCGAGGAGTTGGTTGCCAAGCACGGCAAGAAGTGGGCCGAGATCGCACGACACCTTACCGGGCGGTCCGACAACGCCATAAAAAACTGGTGGAACGGTGGCGCAAACAAGAGACGCAGGGCTAGCCAGGTGCAAGTTCCGGCGGCTAATACCGCATACGGCTCCGCCCAGCCGTACCGCCTGGGGTCGCTGGACTCGGCCTCGCTGGGCAAGGATTCCGGCCCGAGCCGTGGAGAAGGAACCCCAAAGAACGAACAAGACTCTGGTACCCGACCTCTCGCCTCTGCCAGTACCACGCACAAACCGCCCGGCCCGGGCCCCGACCACCAGCTCCAACTCCATGTCCAACACCAACAACAACAGCAGCTCCAACAGCAGCAACAGCTCCAACATCAGCATCAGCATCATCATCATCATCATCATCATCAGCATCAACCATATCCCGGTATGGCGTACTCGCAGAGCATCCCACATCCGATGCAGCCGGTTTTGCCGTACCCGCCACATGCGGCGCACATTCCGGAACATCTCCTGGGGAACGCTGCGGCGGGCCGGGAGTCTAGCCCACGAAGCTCGGTGGGTTATTCCCACCCATCTGTCTACACCCCACCTGCTTTGACCCAGGTAGCTTTCAACACTGCTATTTTCAGCGAGCCAGGCCGCCAGGTCCCATTTACGTTACCGTCGGCCAAGCCGGCGCAACATTTTGCGCTCGGCGACCGGACATACATGCTCCGGCTGGCGTCGATCGACCACGCACCCCTCCAGCAGGGCAGCGGGACCACGTTGCGTTTTGGCGAGGACCGCAGGCACAGCGTGAGCTTGGCACCCGTGGTGTCGACGTCGCCGGTGGTTTCCACGTCGCCTGCGTTGTACCTCAGCAACGCGCAGCATTTGCCCAGCTACAGTTCTTCGAAGCGCACCGACAGCGAGTACAGCAGCCCATTTGAGAGCCGGAACAGCTCGCTCAATTACCACGAGATCGGCGGCCAGCGGTCGTTGGTCACGTCAACTTCCACCACATCTTCTTCCCTCAGCCTGCAATACCGGGCGCCCCTCGGTGGCGACGCAAGCTTCTACATAGGCTCTGAGCCTTCGCGCAAAAGATCGCTTTCGCAGAGCCACGTAGACGTGCTCAACGAAAAACGCAAACTGGGCAGCGACGACGCCAAAGACCAAGAGGGCTTGCCGTTGGTTCCGCCGTTCAAAAAATTAATAAAGAGCATCAATTCGCCGCCGTCGTCGTCTTCGGACGACGACCGCGATTGCAGCAAGAGCATGAGTGTGTCGAGCTTGATTAACTAATACGGAAAAGCCAAGTTCCGAACCAAACCTTAATTTACAGATCCAGGCACCGGGCGCATGGCCAGCAATCTGTTTTGCAGAAGCGCCAGCCTTGCGACGGGTAAATTGCCCGTCTTGCGTGGGTGAAAACAACTACAATTCCCTCTCGAAACTTTTTCTGGCCCCTACCAGATCACGCCCTGCATCAGGGGTTTTGAAACACAAACTTACACTTCCATGCGCGGCGGCTGGCGGTTAACTTTTGCATACCGGTGCCCACCCTTCGGTGGGCTCGGGACGATCTGGACTAACTTGCGAACGAACGCACTCCTTCTCTTGCTGTATGCACGTTTTTAGAAAAAAAATAGGGCGCCAGCTTCCATCTCTTTCGTTCTTGCTGTGCTTGCCAAAAAATATATTTTAATTTTTTTTGCTCGACCTCCTATACACGGGGACTGCTATCACTGGTTTGGTGCTCGACACAAGGCTTAGTGTGCAACTTGTAGAGCGTAACTCGCGCATGCAATTAGAAGTGCGCTTGTACCTCCTGTGTTGACTTTGGCGGGTTATGCATTGTTTTAGTCTGTGTTTGGCGAGCACCTCACGCATGCGGTCTGCAGTGCGAAACGCGGGCGAGCGCCATACTCATCTAAACGAACAACTCAACACGGAACAGGCATCTGCATAGAACAAGCCTTCCCACCCGAACACACTTCCACCACGTCAGGACTAAGCCGCTGGCGTGATTTGACCGTGGCTTAGAGCTCAACGCGATGACTGCTCCCCCACCAAAGCTCGCCTGTGCTGGTAAACTGACGCAGATAGTGCAAGCGGGAATCGCCTAGCTACGTCTTTTTCTTCCGATTCCGCGGGCCTGCACACTGAACCCCTTTCTTCTCTTTGCTTGCCTGGAACTTTGTTCCCCAGCGCTGCAAGATGGTTGAATCGGTGCTCGTACTGCTTTAGTCTAAAAAGCTAAGTTGTAATCCCTTGCATCTCAAGTTTCATAACATTGCCGTGCGTGGCGCCAAAATGAATCAATTCCGCAAATCTCGGCGTTCGAATTCCCAACGCTCGTACACCTCATGCGTTGGGGTGAGCGGACACAGCCTGTCCATGTACTTCCTCTGCCGAGAATCAACTCGTCGCCTAGCATCGCAAAATCTCTGTACGTATGCACAGTGTGGGCCTGTGTACAGTCCGCAAGATTCTCTCGACGCGGACTCGAAGCGTAGAGGCTGCGAGCTCGTCAAGAATCAACCGATCGGTGCGAGCAGGCCGCAGAACGCCAAGAGTAAAAGCGTAAATCAACGTAGAAATGCGAAGAAAGCACTCTGCGACGTTCCACCGCATATGTTTGCGCGCCCCAGAAGTACAGAATCAGACCTGCCTCGCTTTTTTTGCCTGTGGTACCTTCGCGCTGTCACCGCGCAGCCAAAACGGGGAACACCATTTTGCCCTCTCTGCGGCGGCGGACCGTCTACAAACCCTTGCTACCCAAATTCTTCGGACGCGGCGGAAGGTCGGAACCGCAACGCACCACGTGCAATTTTCAGGGCAACGCAACTCGGCGCAGGCTTGAACGCAGCGATGCATGGAAAGCTCACCTGATACGCTTCGTGGGTGCTAAGCCGTGCTTCGCTGCAGCGCACTTCCGCACAGGCACGGAATTTGATCTACGCTTGTTGAGAACCGCATATGCGCTGATGTGCAAGCGAAATTGGACGTGGGGGCGAAAGGGGGCTATGGCTCTAGTTTGAACTGCTTTGGGCTCCGCCGCATTCTACCCGAGACTATGCCTCGCTTCCTCGCATGGAAGGACGATGTGCTACACTCTCTCTCGTCTACCTTGCACCCGTGCATCCTCGCCAGTTCTCTCCAGATGTTCGCATCTCGCTCATCTCTCAAGCTCTCGTTCTGCACTCCGTCATTTTAGCTGCTGCACACGCGTATGATTCCTCTACTTGTCTTGGATGACTCTGTCCTCATTTTTGACTTAGACCACATGCGCACGCTACGGCATGCCGGCATTGTAGGCGTGCTCTCGGGCTCCTTGCCGAAGGCTCCGCAACAAAATGTGTTCTTGGGTCTCCCGCTCCGATTGAGTATTTACGAGGCCATATGGCTGGTAGAGGCAGGTTTGGCAGTGTTGGTCAATGCTGCTGAGTACAGTGAAGACATTGCAACAGAGAGTGGGCCCGCCCGCATTAAAAAACTGGAGTCGGTGCAATATGCCATAACTTTGGATACGAATAAGTTGGGGAGCAAGATATTGCGTGACTCTTATGTAATCCTGCCCGAGGAGTTGGTTGAAAGACACTGCCGTGGAGCTGCAGACCCAGAAATGGCGCTTGAACAGTTCCGCGTAGCTTACTTGGCTTTCAAATACCTTCGAATTTTGAACTACTTTATGATGCCTGGCCTACGATTTGGAGGAGTTTTTGTTGCGTATCCGGGTGATCCTCTCAAGTTCCACTCTCACTTGATTGTAAAGGTGTTGAAGACGCTGGAAAAGGTGGATTTGCTTAAGTTAGTCACAAGCGGTCGATTGGCCACTGCCGTTAAAAAGGCGTGGCTCCTCGTGGCTGAACGACCAACTAACCAAGAAGACAAAGGACACATCGAACCTGAAGGCAAAGAAGTTACAAGCAGGGACAACGTCCAGGCGTTCTCTATAGAATGGGCCGGTTTCGGGTAACAATCGCAAAATCATAATCTACATACAGTGCATAGTCTGGTAACATAATTGGGGTATAAATTTCTTTTGAGGGTGCTCAAACAATATTTTCGAGCAGAACTAAAGGTCCTTGAAGGATTGCTTGTCGCTGACAATCTCGCCCTTCGCGGAGACAACCTTTCTCTTGTACTTGAATTTGTGCGAGGGCCCGTTCACGATAGACTTGTATGAGGTGTCCAAGGTTCCTTCACCAAAGTTGCCGGTCTCACGGAGGTGGTACTCCGAATCGCCAGCCTGGCTCTTCGACTCATTCATCACCTCCATGCCGTTGATCTTTAACACTGTCAGCTTCACGTTAGATAAATGGACATTTAAGTCCAAGCCCTCCTCCACAGGGGACTCGATATACTTGACGGTGAGTGGATAACTGAGCGAGACGTCTGTGTTGTGGAACAGTTCACCCTCGAAGTTATCTACGAGGTCAATGTTTTTGACTGAGTGCCCAACGTAAACCAACTTCAAGGACTTACCCGCGCCCGTGTACAGTTGGACATTGGAGATCTCACCTTTGGTGTAGGCGGTCAAAGTGGTGTTCAACGTTTTGCCATCCTTCAACTCATACAAAAGTCTAGTCGACACGCCAGCCTCAAGGATACCGTTGGAAATTTGCTGCAAGGTCTTTGTGTATGGTACAGAAACGCCGAAGCCGTCAGCCCTGCTCTTGCCGAAGAATTCAACCGTCTCAGCCGAAGACAGCACGATTTCAGAGTTCTCGTACGCCAACAAGTTGGCACTGACTATCCAATCGTTACCGATCCCAGAGGATGTGCCCTCAACCTCGTCCAAAGCGTTCAGAACTTGAATCTGGATGAAGTGCTCTTGGTCGTCCCACGACAGAGGCAAAAAGCTGGTCACGTCAACGTCAATGCTGGCCAAGTCGAACGCGTCAATGCCCACGACAGAGCTCCACAACGCGGGAGAAAGTCCCCCAGTGAAGATGATTGGTTGTGGGACCTGAGAGGCGATTTTCTGGCCGTCGAGGAAAACTTCCACGAAGCGAAGTGGGCCGTGCCCCGTGAAAATCTTGCCATCCTGCTCAAACCGGTGGGTGTACTTGTCGAGCACATTGCTGTACCAGAACTCCTCGTCAGCGTTTCCGCTTGCAAACACGTTCAACTTCAATCTGGTGGTGTTGAATGCCACCTTGGGCAACTTGGCGACGAGAGGCTGAGAGGGGAGGTGCTGAACTGGAGTCTTCTCTGCCTCCACCAATGGGTACACCTGCTCGGCTGGCTTGCGTATGTCGTAGTACTTGTATTTTTTGTCAAGCAAAGACGAGTTATGGTGCTCTTTGTGGTGCTTTTTGTGGTGCGCGGTCTTGTCGTGTTCGTGCTCGACCAAGTAAAAGTCGGCAGAGAGCTCTACGTGGAAAGCTCCAGTCAACTTCTCAGTGACGATGTTGTCCAACTGGAAGACGACCTTGGCGTCTTTTTTGAACAACTCCAAGTACTCGGACACATCCTTCTTGTGCGACGAGTACACGTGTCTGCGGCCCGGCTCCACCGTGGAGGTCCTCCAGATTTCTGCACCGCCCACATAAAGATGGGCCAACCTGTCGTACTGCACGCCCGATACACTGGCGTTGAGCGTCAACACAACTTTGTTGTACTCCACATCTTTAGGCGGCTTGAATTTTTGCAAGCTTGGGTGTCCCCACGAGTCAAACGTGTGGTTGACCAACACCTCCGAGTGAACAGCCTCGCCGTAGTACGGCTTGGGGATGAAGGGGAAGTCCACACTGATGATCTCCTTGGGCTCAACGGCGAAGTCCGAGGCCGCGCCGTAGTCCAAGTGCCCGCCAAGCTGCAAGCTCCTATACTTGCTGGGTACCGTCACGCAATTGAAAAAGGCAGGTACGTAGGAAAGTAGATAGAGGAAAAGTGTGACGTGAGCGACACGGACAATCCACTTGCGGGTGTTGGAGGTCTTCCTCTTGCGTTCAATCTGGGGCACATAATTTCTGTGGGGAAGCTCCGACTTCTCGTCCATCTCCAACAAGGGCTCGCGCGAGTCGCCGAATATCAACCTGTTCCAAACAGAGTTGTCCTTTGCAAGATGCTTACTCATGTTGCTAAAGAAGAAAAACTGCTGTGGAAAACCCTGTCGCCTATAGGAGTAGCTTAATGTAAGTTGCTCTAGTGTGCCCATTGTACAGGAATTCGCCTCCCCGACACTTTAGCGGTATGACCGGTGAGGCCGCGCGCAGAGCCACAGCTTGCTGGGGCACACACACAGCTGTGGTCTCCGTTTAGTGCGCAGCCACTAGCCCTCGCGACTCGCTTCCAACCTCCACCTTAATATTCTCTTATACTTTATATTTCATTTTTCACAGTTCGCGCTTCGGCCTTGCTGTCGTAGCGCTCAAACCACTATTTCCAGAAAGCGGCCCGCCGTCTGCTGCTGCTCGCGCAAGTAGTTCAAGGTCCTCTCGAAGTACTCCTCTATGCGACGCAAAAGACGAGCCTCCTGGTCGTCGTCAACAGCGGACATGTTGTTATCCTGGAAGTTGGAGAAGTTTGTGCGGATCAAGTTGATGAGACCGTTGATGTACCGCGAGTCCACCATCCAGTTGTCGTAGATATGGAAAATCAAGCACCGGTTGAGGATCTCCACGAAAAGCTTCAACAGGAGGTATGGGTCCATACAAGAGTCCGCCACACGAAGTGCTTTCTGTAGGCACTCCAACACCCGCTTCGGGTCTTGGTAGAGCTGCTGTTCGTCGACAATAGTCGCCGCGTCCGCTTTCTTGTCTTGCGCCGTGTGTCCTCCGTCTGTGTCGCCATCTGTATCCTCCTCGGGTTTCTCGTCCACTTCAGGTTTAATTTCCTCCTTCTTCTCGTTCTCGCTAGCAACGGTGGGCGACTTTCCTTCGATCAAGAGCTCGCACCACCACCACAAGTGAGCGCACAAGTAGATCGACCGGCACTGGTCTTGCTTCTTGAGCAATTTCGAGCCATACAACGTCACTTTCGTGATCAAACTCTCGTAGTTCTCCCTGCTGAAAAACCGCAGACTAGACAACCTGTTTGCAATCATGATGACCGACTGGTAAGGCACAGCGCCGCCCATAGAATCGTGCGGGTTGATCTGCGTGTGCGTGGCACTCAACACAAGACTCTCCTCGTACACAACAAAGCACTGGCTAAACAATTCGTAGGAGATGTTCTCGAGCCGCAACTGATCTGCTACCGTCGCCAAGTTCAAGTATTGTTTCAAGGTCAACTCCGCGCCAAACTGCTGGTGGTGCTGGTACAACTCGTCGATGACAACAGAGATGTTCTTGAAGGAGCTGCTGATCATCAAATCCAGGTGGTCGGCGTCAGCCTTCTGCTTCCGGTTCAACTTCTTGTAGCCGGCAATTCTCAAGACATTGGACATTTTCGTGATGAGGGTCGGGTACGTGTATATGATGTTTTCCGGATTTTTGTTCAAGTACTTCTTCTTCACGTAGAGGAAGTTGGACAACAACTTGAACTCGTCCTCGTGATCGACCAAATGAAGTGCCTTGCACACCATTTCTTGGACTTGCAAGAAATCTAATGTTATGAGCTTTTCCCCGCCTTCGATCTTGATTGTTTTTTCGACACCCAAATCCTTCGACGTGCTCAACGCTGAGTTCAGGTCTTCGATGAGAATCTTCAAATATTTGAAAACTTCGTCTATCTCCTCCGTTGTTCTCAATCTGACTGACTCGCCCTTTTCCGACATCGTTGCTAAAAGCTTTTCTGTAATGTTGTACGAGAGTTTCTTCTGCAATGCAGGGTTGCTGATTTTGGTGTATAGCTCGTAGAAGTACGGCAACTTGAACAAGTTGACGACGGACGTAGAGGGCCCTATTGGGGCAACTAAGAGATCGGCCCACAACGCCTGCTGCGCGATGCTCTCCTCCTCAGTGGACTCGCCAGAGACTTTGAAATTTTCGGACGCAAACTGGTACACCTTGTCTAGGCTCAGGAAGTTGGAAGGGTCGAAAGCAAGAGACAACTTCACTAGCGACTGCAAAATTGGAATAAGCTCCTCGGAAGGAATGGGAGGCTCCGAGTTCTGGAGATTGGAGTAGAATGTCCAGAACGACAGGAACATCTCTTCGGTGGAAATTGGCAGCACGTCTTCGCCTGTTTTCTCGGAAACGGTCAACTTCTCGGTCTCTGCCACCATGTTCTCCTCAGAGCTCTTGAAAGTGACAAAGCGGTCGACCAAAGAGGCCACGAGCTCGGACCTCTGCAACATTGGGTGCAAGTTCAAGAAAACGTCATTGAGCAACTTGTCCAAAGTGGCCAAGTGGAACAGATCCGGAAAGATCTGGATGAGCACATCCACTAAGTAGCTCTGGGCCAAGTGGTCCTTGCACTGGATGATCTGCTCAGTTATCATGGGGAAGAGTTTTTCCTCGTAGTACGCCACAGCAGAGTAGCCTGGTGCAGAAAAGTCATCGACAACTTGCGAGAGCCGCACCAAGTTTGAGCCCACTAATATCTTGAGCTCTTTTCGCTCCTGGTACCGCACCATCCGCTCGCTGGAATGGCCCTGGTGCTGCAAACGCACCCATAGCTTGTTCATCTCGACAAAATTCGTCACCAAGAAATCCACCGTGTCGTTAAACTCGTCCATCGTCGCCAATGGGAACAACTCCTTGGACCGCTGGCCCAAGTAGTGCCGCAAAAACAAGCCTCTGATCGGATGCTGCACACCGCGGCACATTTCCATCATGTCCCTCATGATATCTTTCGACGAAACATTGTTGGTAGCCATACAAGCTGTGCCCACCACGATCATCATGTAGAGCCGAGGCACAATGTTACCCGAGTACTGCACCAACTCGTACAAGTCGGTCAAGAACGGCGCGTCCTTGTTCTTCGCCTGTTTGCTTTTGGCAGACTGGAGAAGGTATGCTGAGAAATCCTCTAAGGCGTCAAACACCGCCATGTAAAGCTCGTAGTACTCTTTCGGCGAGAAAGCAGACGACCGCAACTCATTTAGGAAGTTGGAGCAATTCTTGAGCGCCTGTAAGAGATGGCCCTCGGCCAAGTTCTCCTTCATTAATCTCGCCTGCAGCTTGATTGCGTTGAGGCTGCTGGTGAGCGTCAGATTTGCTGGCATTTTCGGTATTCTGGGGGCTGTAAAGTAGGTAAAGAAGACAAGCTAAAGCTTAGAATGTACTAGTGATGCTGTAGTTTGGTTTTGTCGAATGCAGGTAGAGAACAGCCGATCAGTCTTGATCTGGGGCTCTGGTGGTTCTGCACAGGTGTAGCTTTCGATTGGTCCAATCCAGCTGCTGTTCCCCTAGCGAGTGGTGCAAACTGGCAACACACAATGCTCAAAAGACCAAACGGCTTGTAAAAAATAGGAGAATAATGCAGAATTTGCCACAATTCCGTATCCAGGCAGTAAGGCTGCCAACACTAGAGGAACCCACAATCAGTGAGGTGTTCTGGTGCACGGGTGTAAACTAAGCCTGTTCTGTGGGACAAGACTACAGCGAGAAGGCAAAAATTCGCGATATCGCTTGCCGCAATACATTGCAAATCCTCGTAGCTTTACATTAGCATATCGTTATGTACATTTGAGCGGCGTCAAGTCGCGCCGAGTGCTATTAGATGTACCCAGCGTTGTTGATGACCATTCCAGAAATGGCAGCCGACATCATCGTAGCGATGAAACCTGAAAACAACGCTGACACAATGTTCTTCGCAATATCAGCAGACCTCTTACCCTTACTCAAGGTGTTCAAGACTCCCAAAGTGATACCCATGGAACCAAGATTGGCGAATCCACAAAGAGCGTACGTCGCAATCAAGGTTCCTCTCTCAGACATCTCTGTGTATGGTTTGTCTGCTGTTAACATCGTATAAGCCACGTACTCGTTTTGAATGAACTTGTTAGATATCAAGTTCGAAATCATGAGGATCTCGTCTCTTGGCACACCCAACAAGAACGTGGCGGGGTACAAGATGTACTTAAAGATCAACTCTAACGTCAACTCATCAATGTTCCAGAAATTACCAAACCACGTCAAAATACCGTTGCACAAAGCAATAAGGGCAATAATGCACATACACTGAATCAACATGGTTGCCGCAGTAATGAGGCCCAAGTTTGCTCCTTCAGAAAATGCTTGCAACACATTCCTAGGCTTCTTGCTGTCGTCGAGCTCTTCGGTGAACTGAACACGGCCGCTGGTCGTGGGAACCTCCGTCTCTGGACATCTCATCTTCGAAACAGCAATGGCTGCTGGAATGGACATGATACACGATGACACCAAAGCCTGTGCGTTCAACCCCAAGCCAATATAGCCCACAAGGACAGCACCGGAGATCGTGGAGAAACCCGATGTCATCACTTGATGTAACTCGGCAATGGTGAGATAAGGGAGGAAGTCCTTGATCAAAATGGCCGACTCTCCGATACCAAGGAAAGGAGAGGCAGAGGCCGTTATACTTTCGGCTCCGGAAATGCGCAAACTCCAGAAGAAGAACGTAGCGAACTTGGCAACAAACCATTGGATCACCCCATAGTAATAGAAGATGTGAACAAATGCCACAAAAAATGCAACACCAGGCAAAACTGTGAACATGAACATGCCAAGTTCAGAAACGTCAGTATCAGTTAAGAACGCAACACCGTCCTTGGCAAATCCTAACAATTCTCTAGCCAAGGTGGATATGAAGTTAAAGACATCGTAACCACACTTAGTTCTCAAGACGAAGAGCGAGATGATGTATTGCATCAATACACCACCAATGACTGAGTTCCAGTTGATCTTAGACCTGTTTCTAGACGTGGCCCACAATCCAAAGATAGTAACGACTAGACCGAAAAAGGACACAGCTCTGTCCTTCCTCTTAGAGTATGGCGACTCCTTCGAAACGAAAGTCCCCACCAAAATAACAGCGAGTGTTACCGTTGCCCCAACGAGTAGTCTTTGAGACCTCTTGGGTAAAAGTCTGTTGTAGATTATGTCACAAACAAAATCCCAGCCAACCTTGGCGACAGCAAGTACCTTGTACAAGATTCTTGTGTGCCACGAAATCAAACGTACCATAATCATACCCCAAAAAACGGTAGGAATCAACCATTGACCTCTGTGCCGTTTTTGGATGAGGATCGAGAGCCACCACGCTGTGAAAAAGCATCCCACCAAGACGTGAATAGCAAGACGGTACCAAGGAAATCTGAGTTTCAACTTTTGAACCCTGGTCAACGATTCCGCTGTCGTTTCATGTTCAGAATCGTGGACGTCGAACAAGTACTCTTTAGAGTTTTTCTGCTCTTCTGAAGTTTCTAATTGTGGGCTGTTTTTCGCCTCTATTTCACTATTCTCGGTCATAATGCTGGTCTCTGCGGTCCTGCTAGTGGAACAACAGTACAATACCCTCCGGAACGCTATTAGATCGGAGAGAGGCGGCCTAACAGTCCCTTGAAGTGGTCTTGATGAGTACACTCGTCCTCAGATTTGCACCCCGACAAATTTTCAATCGGAAAGATAAAAAAAAAAAAAAATGGCGTTCATTGTTCTGCACATACTGCAACGGTCTTGCTTTTGCCATGCACGGAAAGCGGAACCCAAGATAAGGCGTGTAAGGCGTTTTCAGCGAAACAACTCCTCGAAGTGCTACACGCTGGCTCGTTGCTTGGCAATAAAATCGCCTTTCCATGGGCTTCCAAGTATTGCTCTGGGACATTTAAAGACAGATTATGGGTTTATCTCTCAAACCAAGTATTTTTTATTGTCAACCTCATCTCGATAGGAACGAAATGCGCACGGCATAATTGCAGTGCGTATCGTCCGGTATATAACCCGGATGAACCTGACCTCCGCTAATGACAGGAATGTTGCTGTGCTTAGCCTTGCCAGATGAGGTTCCAAGATAAGCCCAGGCTTAGAAAAAAAATTTCAGCCGTGTGTAATTTTATGGCCCTATGGCAGATTCAATTCACTGATCATTGCGATATTTATCCTGGCTTTCTCTCATCAGCCTGGAATCAATACCATTGCTGATTCCCATTAGCGTTTTCATCAACGCTTCGGCAGTGCCGATCATGGGCCTGATAACTATCACCGGGGAACTTTTAGCAAAAGTTGCTAATTGATCTTGGAGATTATCTGAGTGTTTGAGTTCTTCTCTCATCTCGCTAAGCTTCTTTCCAGTGCTTTTGATGTTTTTTCCCAATGCGTTGTACGCAAATTTTAAGCCCTCCTTGGCATTTTCCGGTTGATTTGAGTAAAGGCTGATCTTCTTCTGTAATTTCTCTTCTGAGTTGTCTTTATCGGTATCACTGCCATGCGTTTCATCTGACTCTTCATCGCTTTGTTCAAACACTAAAATGGATTGTTGTAGTTCAGCGATGTCCAGGTCCAGTTCCAGTTCATCATCCTCATCAATTGTAGAGTACAAATAAGGATGCGGCTTCAGGTTTGCAACATCGTTTGCGGCAGCCGACTTGCGTAGATTCTGAGAAGACTCCACGAGGGTAGGTTTCTTTTCCTCTACGGGCTTGTGGTCCTTCGATCTCCTCACTTTCTGACTTTTCCTCTTCGGCCCTCTGGCTGCATTACCCTCCCCTCCAAAATATTGCTCCAGCTGTTCCAACGCGACTTGGGCACCAGACGCTAGTTTAACCCCCAACTTCAAGAGCTCGTATGTGGTAGTTTTTGCGAATGATTTCGATCCTTTTTGAAGACCATAGAGAACGCGTCCATCCTTCTTATACTCCTTCACTGGGATAGTCATGAGATCCTTGACTCCGCTTCCTATGTTAACCACTGACTTCACGGGGGAAATGCCTGAAAGTATCCCAGCTAGTTGGTACTTTTGAATGTATGGTCCATAGACCTTCCCGAGAGCGATGCCAAGTTTGGAGAATCCATGTGCACCGTACACCGTGGCTCTCTTTAGAGATATGTCGGATCCGTCCAAAATAAAAAAGTTGGCCAACTCGGCATTCTTACCAGCTCTGATTCCAGCATAGTCAATGGTCTTAGGCTTATAGTCGAATTTAATTCTCAAAGGCTCAATGGAAAGTTTTTGGATGTAGGGAATCTCATCAATCGGAAGGTAGAATCTCGAGTCTTTGAACTCAAAAAACCTCGTGGCAAACCCCAAGGTGTCCTGATCAATATAGAACCGAAGCGGGAGGAATTTAAGGGTAACAACTGCTTCCGTAAAAGCCAATGTTGGATCTGGTCGAACGCTAGATATACTAATATCTAGCATGCTGGTTCCCAATTCACGATCTCCCAACACACTCATATATGTGACCATCCTGTTCCAAGTCGAAGTCTGCACGTTATCGAACACAGTAAACGTGTCAACCACAACCTTTACATTGTTGACCAACTCCATGTCGGCGTCAACGGCTGTTTTGTCCACTCTAGGATCTCTTGTGGTGAAACAACTGACTCGTAATCCGACGTTCTTCAAGCTTGCAGATATCTTATGATCGCGCGATCTGGTGAGCCTTAAATCGTTGAAGCTCTTATTGATCTTTACATTAGTCTTTGCCTCGGACCCAATATCTTCGTCCTTGTTATCGCTTTGTACCTGGCTGTTTATCTTGTCGACAAGTTCGGATATGTTCTCTCGAGCGTCCGCTGCGATGCAAATGGAGTCAAACAAGGTTTCAGTTAACTTGGCGCCACGTTCTTCCGTGCTCGACGAGGGCTTCCCTGAACTGGATGCCTGAGACGTAGGGCTAGAGAACTCCTCAAGGTTTGAAGGCGGATCGATGGTCGGCGAAACAGCCTTTTTAGAATGGACCTCAATCTCCTGAGTTCTCTTTTGCAATGACTGGAATGCCTTTCTTAACGATTTCCTTGTCAGTTTCCAGTCATAGCCATCGTGCAAATAAATATCCGTTTTTGAGAGGTTCACTTCGACAGACAAAGGCAAGACTTTTGTAAGCGCGGGAGTTTCTCTGTCAAGAAAGTGGCCCTCTACTAACAAAATTGTTGAATCGTCTCCAGTTCCGGACAGTGAGGAATCAATCTTCAAGTTGCTGATGTCTTCTTCCAACCCCGTATCGTGAGCCGTCACGTTACCATAATACTCATCCACAACTGAAAAGTCCTCGGGAATAGACTTCGCTGGAGGAGTTGAATCAGGTTTATCCGCCACAGTAGGGTCAGAGTGAGACTGGAGCCCGTATAGCTCGCTCAAAATATCCGATGGTAGCTTGAAGCTATCACTGACTCGCAACCGAAACTTGTCCTCATTCGAGTACATGACCGGCTCTTTAAGATCATTGATTGTCTGCAAAAGCGTATGAGCAGAATCGGCACAGAGAGCTGCCCTAATCTCGTCAGTGTTTAACTTTAGACCAACGATTGATATGTCCTCGTGAGTTCCGAGTGCCAACATTTTTTCCTTTACACTCTCGACATCACTTGTCACTGTCACCCCGACATGAACAATATTGACAAGACCAATGTCCGTGTAGCCTTCATTAATGAACACGAAATATGGGGAAGACAGGTGAGACTCTGATTTATAACGTAGACCTTTGACGTCATCTATCATGAGTAACTTGAGATCACGGAACGTGCTTTTTATATCGGATTGATCTTTTCTTAACACCACATCCATGCTCCCTTTTCCGATCAGTATGCACAATTTGCTGGATAGTCTTCCCGGAGTCAATCCGACAGCTATGTCATGAAATGTTATTCTGAAGTCCGTCCTGTTCTCTGTTTCGGGCGCGCCACTCATTTGACGATCTCTTTTTTTGTCAGCTTTATGAGGATTATCGAATAACGGAATCCAGTACGCGAAGTAGTTCAAAGAAACTTGTCTCACCACAAAATCCATCATAGATTTGCTTTCTCCAGACTTGAGTGAGAACTGAAGCATGGGAGCTTTCAGAGAAAGATGAGGTATTTGCGATATGAACGACTCATTAACTTCGTGCTTGCGCTGACCCCAGAACGTATCAATCATTCCAAAAAGCCCAATAGTCAGCTGATGCAACTCAATGTTACTAGCTTGAAATTCCACATTGCCAAACCGGGGGCTTATGTTGACGACCGATAATTTTATCGCGTTGATTATCAACTGAAATGAAACCAGAGTAAAGGAATAATCGCTAAACATTAACGGCGTATTTTTAACACGCCTGAATCGACTTTGACTTGAGTAAACGGAGCTTGCCATATTGTGGCCGAGCTGCTGCGCCGGGTCCGAATCTTTGACGAATGCTTCTTTCATGCAATTAACTTTTCTTGAACGGGACAGAAGTTGCGTGACGAATTCGAGACAGCCTCTAATGAGCGTTTGAAGAAGTGTATTTTCTACTGTCACGAGTATCTCGTCAACAAACAATGACTTGGAGCAATGATATTTGGATCTGCGAGGGGCGGAATTTGTAGTAGAAAACTGGTAAGAATTGAAATTTTGTTTTTTGAGCCGTAACGTGATATTAGGAACGGTGACGATATGAATTTCTTGCTCATCGTCGACAATGCTTAAAT
Organism: Metschnikowia sp. yHMJ9; assembly: GCA_030444895.1. Lineage (NCBI taxonomy): Eukaryota > Fungi > Ascomycota > Pichiomycetes > Serinales > Metschnikowiaceae > Metschnikowia > Metschnikowia sp. yHMJ9. The sequence goes on along the minus strand of JAJMQU010000012.1, from coordinate 189,770 downwards.
CAACGTGATGTATCGAACACTGGTCTTGAATTTTGTTGAATGAAAATGGAAATATTACTGCCTTCATTGTCAAGGAGTCCAGAAACACCACTCTTGCTTCGAGCGAGGCTGTCTGTATTATGACTTGAGAAGAGTTCCCGAAACTATCTTGTCTGCTTGCTTGACCATTTGTGACTTTATTCATTAACTCAGTTAGGAGATAGACATCATTCAAGAGTGTGGTCAAGCTGTCTGACACAATGGACAAGGAGCTTGCAAAGTTGAGAAGATACAGCAAAGTCGACCCATCCAATTCAAGAAAAGCAGGGTTGGAAATGAGCACAGTTGTCTCTGAAGTGTGTGATTCTCCATTATCTGACAGCTTCGAGTGCTCAAATCGAATTTCAGCCTTCTTAGGAATCGAAGGAGTGTGTGCCAGTTCAGTAGAACCACTTGTGGTTGACGCGTTTTGCTGAGGGGTCGAGAAATGGAACAAACTACTCTTTTGCCCATTGAGATACCTAAGGCACTCGAAAGTTTCGATACCTCCGTAGGTCAATAGATCATCTTTTTGCTTCAAAGTTATGTTTGAGAACACAACGTTCACGTCATCATCGAAAGACGCGAAGGTACCGTCAGCATTCAATGCCGACGTAAGTCCTACCTCAACTCTTGCCACATGTAGTTTGTCGAAGGCGCGCTCGGTTGCATCACCAAGAAGGACCTCGTCATCTGTCGCCACTTCGTCATCGCTCAAGACTCGCGTCTCCAGGAAGTGTGGCTTTTTGTGCAGCCTGGCCTTCCGTAGCTGATGATTTTTGAGTTTGAGTAGCTTCGAAAGACTATTGAACACAAGGGACATTGTCGGTAATAGCGGCACGGCCGAAAGTTTCACCGTACCGACGTCGACTTTTATCTGGGACAAAGGAGACACGCCCTCAAATGAGATGCTAAAGTCGTTGATGTGAAGAAGGAGCGGCTTGCTCTCATCCAGCCCGGAAACCTTAGGGCTCCCGCCACTTTTCGCAAAGGACTGGGAAGTTGCGCTCATGTATATGGAGCTGGCTTCCTCGTGAGTGAATACCATGCTTTTGTCAAGGTCAAGGGCGCTGTTCGCGTCGTCATCTTGGTCGCTGCTGCTGCTCTCGTCGCTCTCGTCACTGTGAGTGTCGTCGCCGGCAGCGGCGGAGTCTTGGTGGGCGTCGTGGCCGGCATTCAATATAGGCCTTGCAGTGAATACCCTAACGTTCTTGACCTCAATCAGCTTGACTCCGTTCTTAAACGAAAAGCTGATCTCGCCTATCTCAAGAAGTATGTCGACAGGCTCCACTATTATTTTGATTTTGACGTCCGTCACACGCACCTGAAGGCGCAGAAGCGCCATCTCTAACGCTTTCGACATCACGCCTCCTCCGAAGGACGCTCTACGCGGGGAGTCAGTTGAGGAGGAAGAAGACGTACGCTTTTTCTTCGATGAAGTCGCCTGCAGCGCCAGCGATTCAGGAATTGCGCTCTCGGACTCGTTGCCGCCCGGCGCAGCTGCGGAAGCAAAGTCAGGATCGAGCAATACGGTGCTCGTGAGGTCTGCGGTGCTCTGTGCCAACAGTGCCTGGGCGTTTTTGAGGTCCTGGTGGAGATTGTCAATACTGGGTGTCACAACCACGTCGACGCCTGCCACTTCGACGTTGACACCATCTACAACGCCGCCCTTGAGGGTGATTTTCAGGAGCTTTCCATGGCGGAGGTTGAACCCTGGGATTTTCAGTACTTTTTCGGGATCGATTGAGATGTCCCGCAAGTGTATGTTGTTGAGCGAGACCTCCTCCAAGTTGGGAAGATCCACCTCCGAAAATAGCGAGAGCTGCTGGAGTATGTATAGGAGGAGCCTCTTCTGTATGTTCTGCGGCATCCAGTTGGAGTATATCATGGCGAGATCACTGTTTAGTTGGTACCTTCAGTGTATTGTGGCCGGGCGTAAACTTGCCAGCACAAAAGTCTCAAAATCAAGTTAGCTACCTTCGCCTGGTGTAGCGTCTGCCTTGTCAGCCTGGCACCGAGTAACAACACGTGCACAGAGCCGTAGGTTTCTCGTTGAGCGAGATTTGAGTGAAGGCAAAGACGGCGCCTGAGGACCCTGGAGGCTCCTGATTGCTTAGGCGCTGTTTTTCAGGCTGAACCGCTGCAGTCACGCCGCTTTGCAATAGTGCCAGTACCTGGCTCTGCTGAAATATGCCGAGAATTACCACGCGAGAACAGTGGGCTGTGGTTAACTCTGTTGATCTTAAAAGGAGCTTAAAGAACTGTAGGCTACGGGTTGCGCGTAGCTTACGTGGCTCGGTATATAAGGATTGATAAGCTGATAACAAACTCGAGCGAACACGCCCAAAAAGGGCAGAGGCTCGAACGCAAGAAAACAGATCTATCTATGCCAAATAAGAGGTAATGGCCGCCATTGGCGAAAAAAACCCGACGGGCGCCACAGTCATGGTCCCTTTCCTGCCAATTCCACAGATTGTTATAGTCACGTGATCACGCGTGAGTGAAATGCTGCTATCGCTTCCCCACAATTCGGACTTCCACAGCTATACGGGCTGTGGCCCCAGTTGGCGCAAGAGGTGTGAGTGTTCCCGGTGCTGTCTCCGCGTTGCCATTTCTGCTGCAGTTCTCTCCTCCTCAGCGCTCGGGTGAGACTCCAAAAGGCAACGCGGTCCAGCCAGGGTACCTCTGGAACGCAGATCCTTCGTCGTTCTTTCTCCTCTTGTACGTCTTCTCTTCGTCGTTGTTCCTGCTGTCGTCTGGAACGGCAGGTGACCCGCTTTTGGAGGTGTAGTCGGTGTCCTCGCCAAGAATCTCCAGAAGCAGCGGCGCACAGGCAAACTTCTTCTTCCTCTCGCTGCCGGAAAGCAACTCTGCAACAACTTGAGCAGTCTCGCTTTGCAGGTTCAAGGTCGTGCAGTAGTTTTCGATGTCACGTCTCACGTCGTCGGGCCCCGAGTATGCGTAGTGCAATTCAAACGGGAAAGGACCGCGTAGCACGAGGGGCACGAACGACTCTAGCCAATCATGAATCAACGCGAGCTCACTCGGAGCCATGGCAGAGGTTTGCTCACACGCCAGTAGAAGCAAGTGTATTACGCGGAGAACGAAGCCAGTCGGTAAGGCGTTGACCAATGTTTCGTATGTCGACCATAGAGACGCGAATGGTTGGTTCTTCAACCACACCCTGTTCAGCACCAAGACACGGGCAAGCAGGGCAGCGCGGGCGGAATCTGCAGCGATTGCCAGCAATTCTGTAGCGATGTCGCTCAGTGCCGAGTCGAGCTTGGTGTCAGGATCTTTTGTGTGTTTGATATCGAGTCTCGCAGTGGTGCTTTGCGGTGGACCGGTACCGTTTCTCCGCTGGCTGCTCTTGTAGGCCCTCAACAACGAGTATATTTGCTTTCTGGTATCTTTCTTTACTGCTGCGGAACCGCCAGGTCCAAAGTCGGCCGGGTTTCTGGGTGCTTCTGTGGCATCTAGCCCAGCCCAAAAGTTCGAGTGAAGCCACTCCAACGCCCATCGGCTCATGGAGCGCAAAGTCTCCAACGACGGCAACAGCTCATGTGTGGCCCAGTGACGGACCTCCACAAACGCGTACGGGAGTCCTATGTTCTTCGCTAGCACCAGTAGCGCCATTGCATACGCTCCTTGCTGGAACGGATCCAAAATGCCGTTGACAAAGCGCACTAGCGCCATGGAGTACGCGTTTCGGAGCACGTAATCGTCAACAGATGCCGACGACCTGTATTTGCTACGTACACCAGCCACGTCCCTAGAGGCTCTTTTGCTGCTTTCTTTGTCTTTTATACTTGCAGAGACTAGCCAGGCAGTCGCATCGACACCGTGGGGAAGCTTTCCGCGAGTGCGCCACATACCCACCATGGAAACGCCTTTTGCGAGGCTCTCGGCATTGGAAGGATTCCCATAGAAGCAATCCCGCGCCTGCACGAGCTGCTCTCGGGTTCGGTACGGCGTTATCGTGGGCATATGCTGTCTGAAGTAGGCGAACCTGGCATCGCACAGAGACGAGCCGCGATAGAGCCGCGATAGAGCGCGCAGTGCTTAAGAGATGGAACCGAAGAAGCAGGCTGCAAAACTGCCTTGCAGTCTAGACAACGCAGACTGCAACGGTGATTGGGGTGTGGACGCCCTGTGTCTTCCACTTCGTTTCGTTATTTACACAACCGCACGGAAGTGATTAGGATTGTATGCTATATATTGTATGTCCCCAGTGCCTATCCGGCGCGCGCACGCGGTCAGGCGAAGAGCAGCCGCAGGGCCAATGAACTCAGCGACTGTGCTCGCAAGAAGGGGGAGCTCAGGTGCCCAAGCCAGGAAACAGGTTCATGATTTCGGTCTCTTCGTACGAAAGCACACGGTGGTGTCCGGGCTTCTGCAGCTGGTCGTAAGGGAACTTGAGCAACATGAGTGTGCGAGAGTCCTCTGGGAGGTCTTCTGGGTTCCCGAAAGCGCTGTCCCAGCTGATGAGCACCACGCCAAACAACACGCCGAAGAGGCCAAGCAATACGAGCGCCAACTGACCTACGCTCATGGCGCCGCTGCCTAAAAGCCGGTTGTAAGAGAGATCGTTGAACAAGTTCACCAAATTGTACACCAAGAAGCAGAGCGGGTACAAGATCGACGTCAGGATGTTGGAGAGGCCGAGGTTGAACGCCACAAGCTGCATGCAGACAATTGAGAGCGTGACGGTCAAAAGCAACACGGTTATCACGTACGTGAACAGGCTCTTGGGCGACGACCGGTCCAAAATCGACCCGACAAACACGTCCACGAGTGTTTTCGCAAAGAGAAACGTGTGCGCGGTGAGCGTGCCGCTGATGAGTCCGTACAAGATACCCCGGGCGAAGATAAGACGAGATGCCGGATCCCGTCCGCTTCTGGAGGACCGTCTGAGCGACCAGCGCGGGTTGTACTGTAGAAACTTGATCCGCTTGGAGATCAGCCAATTTACGCGGACCAACACCGCCATGCAGACGAAAGTGAAGGACCACCAGGTCAAAAACCCCGGCCCTAGGAACTTTCGAAGCACTAGGTGGAGCCGCTCGTCGGCGCCGATGTTCTGCGGCGGGCCCCCCGCGCTGGCGCCGTTGTAGGCGATGATGAAGGCGCCACATGCGATCACGGCGGTGCCCCACGCCAACTTTTTCGTGAAGCGCTCCCCCGGTAGGAGCAAGCAGCTGAGAATGGAGTTGAAAATGAGCCCGATGCTCTGCAAGGGCGAGAGAATGATGAGCGGCAACGCGGTCAACTGCACCAAGGACCCGAAGATGTTGGCCACGATGAAAAGCAAGAACCCTACGAGCCATAGGTTGCGTCTGTAGTTGTGAGTCTTGCGCGAGGATTCGGGGTCGAGCGATATGGCGCTATCGCGTCGCAAGCTGACCACTGAGTCCTCCGAGAGCTCGTGGTTGTATGGTATGACGTGGGACTTGCGCTGTAGCGTGATTCCTAGCGACTGGATTCCTGACAGCACCACAGCCGCGACGCAGCCCCAAAAGACGGGCGACAGGGGCATTTCAGGTACGGGAATGATTTGCGGGAAATATATAATCTTTGGCCCTCAGCTATGGTCTGTATGGTGTATTCGTAGGAGGCTTGACTGGCTTGGCCGATTTGGCTGTGTCGTTCTGGAATGTATGTTGGTGGGCCCGGCCATATTTATGGTGTTTTTGGTTGCACGCACTGACTCTGCGCAGGCGAGGCTGAAGCGGCGCGGCCAGGCGACTGGGACCGATCTGAGGGGGGCACACGTACGACAAAGCTGTTCGGGAGTGCGCTGGCTCAAAAGCTGTTTCGGGACTGTTTCAGGGTTGTTTCGCAAACAACCGCAGAGCGGCGAGGAAATCCAGATATCAAGTCCCACGGTCGTTGCCCTCTTTCGGCCTGAGGTGTACCGGGCCAGGCGCGTTCTGCTGGCGCAGGCGCAGGACGGGAGACAGGGCCATGGCAGGCGCTGCAACGCGGCGCGGCAGGGCGAGCGAGAGAGGACTGCCGAAGAGCACAGTAGAGAACAGCAGAGTAAACGGCGTCGGAAATGGCATAGTGGAAATGGCATAGTGTTGGTGTATGGGTGTGGGTGTGGATATGACGCTAACATTCAAGCCAACGTTTTATTTTTCCACTGTCTTTTGTTTGTTTAACTCCCTTCGTTTTTTGTGGTCTGTATTCTGTAACCCTCATGTTTCTACTTGCGCTCGTGAACGGCCAGCCAAGTTCAAATGTACGCGTAGCCACACAGAGAGCGCAAACAAGAGAAAGTCCCACGTAAAAATCGAATATGCTTTCGACCTGCAAAAAAAGCACTTAAGGCTAAAATCCATAGCCTCAAAAACGCCTTCCAGTACTTTCAGCAAAAAAAAAAGAACATTCAGCCAAGAGGCTTCCACAAGCCCCAGCTTCGCTTCCCTCTAGCTCTGCGCACCGCGCCAGTTCTCCACACAAACCCACCCCAGCACTGAGCCTCGCTGCCAATGCACAAAGAACTCGGGGCCATCGTCGACCGGCTCAGCTCGGGCGTGTACGAGGACATCGTGGGCGGGCTCACGCACCTCGAGTCCGTTCTCAAGTCTCTCGTGCCGTCCATACGTAAGTACCACAAGTCCGGGACACGGGACTCGCGCTTGGCGACGCTAGCGTCGCTCCAGGACAACTTCCAGTACAACATCGCCGGGGCGCTTTTGCAGGCCTACCAGACGTTTACAGCGTCGCCGCACGAGGTGCAACAGGAACATCTCATGCTAGCGAACCACATGCTTAGCGGAATGCTTCTTATCCACAGCGACTCGCGCGTGTTGTTCGGCCGCCACGGCACCATGGCGTTGATGCTCTCGTTTCTCGACGAGAGCAGCCCGCTATACCTGACGCAAGGGTGCATTTCGTTCGTATCGCTTTTGATCCACATTCTCCTCAAGAACATCAAGAACATGCGCACGTTCGAGGCGAGCAACGGGTGCCAGCTTCTCATCCGGCACTTGAAGCTCTCGGCGCCGGCGCCGGAGGCCACGGGCGGCGTCCAGGAGCACCTCCACTTCAAGGTGATTGAGTTTATGATCTTCTACTTGTCGGACGAGACGGACCTCCTCAACTTGCCTGTCAACCACGGCGTGCGCAGCTTGTCCGTGCAAGAAAAAGCGGACTTGTTTCGGCCGGAGTTTCCCGCGATCGACGAGTTGATCGACAACTTGAGCGACTTGACGTCGCTACGGTCGGTGCCAGCGGAGCTATAGCACGGGACAGCCGTTACTGACACCTATATACGGGCAGAAGCTGCCATACAAATCAGGCAGCATTGCGGGCGACGCATGGCCACTACTCGACAACTGCCGTCATCCACAACACTTAGCACATATAAACACACAACAAACGTGAACACGCAAAGCATACAATATTACAACAGCGAAATCGTACGGCACTACACCATTCAAACCACGATCTACGTCTGCGCACCGTGCTAATCGCGCACCACTGTTTACGCACATCTACGCACCGCATCTACGCTTCGGCTACGCACCACTGCTAACGTACAGACTACGTGTCCCACGCCGCCGGCCCCAATTCTCCAAAAAACCACGCCGAAGTCTCCAGCCCGCCGCCTCTAGCCCCGCCAAATGTACACACACATGGAATACCTCCAGAAATGCTTCAGCAGGGCCACCGGCTGGAACGAGGACAACATCTACTCCAACATCTTGGCCACGTCCAACGCGCTCCTAGACTTCCAGGTGCCCAACGGCGGCAAGTTGGAGGTGACGTCCGCTGCGACGCCGCGCTCGGCATCGTCCATGACGCTCCTGAACCACCACAGCGTCAACGGCTCGCTCGCGTACCTCTATCTGAGCGTGCGATTGGCCAACGCCTCGGGAACAAAAGACATGCTGCTCCAGGACGCCGTGGCAGGCTTCCGCATCATCGAGCCGCACGCTGCCGCGGCCAAGAGCCCAGCTGCGGACCGCCGGCTCCAGCGGGCGTCGCTTTTGTACGGCCGAATGTACTTTCCGGGGTCTGCACTTGAGGCAATGGTGGTTAAACGGCTCTCTGAGCGGCTCCAGATCTTGGTCAAGTGCATCAACAACCCCCACCTCGCCAAAAACGGCACCATGGTGGTGTACCTCCAGGAGAACGCGCCGCGGTTCTCGCGAGAGTACGTCTACTCGACCAACGAGGCGTTGCTCGGCTTCCGCTGCCTCTACAACTTCGGCTCGCCGGCAAAAACCCAGCCGTTCACCGCGCTACCGAAGTTCGACAACTCTGTGGTGTCCGTGGGAGCCGAGTTCTGGTACGCCGCCATGTCCATGAGCCCCGGCTTGTCGACCGCCGTGCGCTACTCGACCCGCTCCACCAGTACCGGGAAACCGCTCACCATGACCTTCAGCTGCAACCCGATTTTGGGCCACGTCTCTTCCACCTACAACGTGAAAACGTCAGTGTCGTCCACGGTGTGCTCTAAGTATGACTTCAACTGGTTTTCGTATGCGAGCAACTTGTCCATTGGCTTCGAGCTCTTCAACTTCTCGAAAAACCCCACCGTGTTTTCCCCAAGCCAGCCTCCACCCTCGGCCTCGATCCACCACGATAGCTTAGCACCCATATCGACAGAGCGCGACCTCTCGACGCTGTCCCTGGCCTACAGCCTGCGAAAACGCAGGCCCAGTTTGGCTAACCCGGTTGATCTAGGTGCTGACTTGGGAGTAAACTCCATGGCTCCCAAGTACGGCGGCGACTACTCGGGCCAGGAAGTCATGTCTGCGTTCCAGAACTTGGTCAAGGGAAGCAACTTCTCCAGCGTGATCAAGGGCTCTACGAGCTTGAACGACCGCATGCTAAAGCTACTCTGGGTCGGCCGCTACAAAGACTTCTTAGTGAGCACAGGCGTGAAAGTGAGCTTGAACCCCATCACGAAAACGCCCGAGATAGGCCGCTTTGGCATCACGTTCGCGTACGCCTGCTGAGCAGTGAGTACGTGAACGGGCCAAAAAAAAACGTGCTTTCAATCGCTCTAGCTTCTGCCATGTCACCGTGCGAGTGTATGAGGCTGGACCTCGCGAGCGCGTTGAAGCAGGAAGAAAGAAAACCCATACATCCCCAATATACCCGAGACTGAGTGAGCGAGCACACGGAAAAAAAAAAAAAAAGATCGTCAGTCCGGCAAACGACACGGCCCACACTCATGAATAACCAGGAGTTTCATAGGCTTTTCCGGAACTCGAAGCTCACACAGGTCGCAAAGCCGTTGGCGAAGAAGATCCGTGGGCCGAGTTCCTCGTCTCCCACGCACCAGGTCATTTTCACGCCGGCAGAGAGTGCTGCAAGGTCCAACTACGGTTTGAAAACTGCTCTTCCCAAGCAGATTGGCAACGCCCACATTGCATTTAATGATGTGGACAACTTCAAAAATATGCCCGATGTTGAAAAGCACTCCGGCCCATACTTCACCAGATTGCGCTTCCAAGAGTCAGGCGTCGTGTTGAGAAAGTCATACAACAAGGCCAACCCTTTGTTTGCGTGGGACTCGTCAAGCTCACTTCACAATATGAAGTCTGACTTGGCTGACAGCATCGTCACTCGCTTCAACTTAAGCCAAAGATCAACTCCAGAAGAAGTGAGAGCAGTAATACAGGAAAACCCAGAATTGCGCCAGCAATTCAAGCAGTGGCTTCTCGAAAACAGCCCCGAATCCGTCATGTTGAAAGTGCCTTCCAAGCTCGATGCTTTGCTCAAGGAATTCATTACGTCCTCCCCCGCTGTCCGCAAACGCGATTCTTCCATAGAGGACTTGCGGAGAATTCCCGGCAAGAGCTCTCGCTCTGGTACAAGCAGCACCGTCCAAGGGACCGCCGGTCTTTCATATCTTCAAAGGGGCCGCCTCACAAATACACCAAACGGCGTGCAGCATGGAACGATAGTTCCCGGAAGACTTGTGAAGGCCAGGGAGGCAGCCGTCGGCGGTATAATTGCCAGCGTGAACGACAGAACAATCGCTTTGCAAGCAAACTATATCAAAAACTCGCCAGGAAAACACAGCAGACAGTTTGTACTTCCTCTCCAGGTCACTGAAGCAGAGATGACTCCTAACGGCACCGTTAGGTTACAAGCGGATGGCGTGAAGGTTGGGTCGTGGATGCTGAGATCAGACATGGACTCTTACAACAACGGCTACGTTGCCTCGAATCCAAACTTCGGCAGTTTGTCCGAGAGAAGCCAGAAGGACTCTTCCGCGTTGGAGAGCTTGTTGGGTTTGGTTTCCAAATCCAGAATATAAGTCACTTGTATATAATACACCTATAAATCTATTTACACCATTGATGGAATTATGATTTTAAGTCGCAGTCTCAGCCTTTACTGGGGCTGCCGATGGAATGTCGCCGTTTTCGAGCTTCTGAGAGCCCTGGACATCCGATGCGCCGTTTGGCAGTGGCTGGGGCACGTCGGACGGAGTGTTTTCTTTAGAACGTTTGGCTTTTGGGGGTTTGGTCTCCTTTGGCTTGCGCTTCTTAGGCTCGACAGGTGGAACGAAACCGGTCATTTTCTTCTCCTCCGCAACGGCGGTCGTCCTTAGGTTCTCCGCAAACGCCTCGTCGAGCCTGGCATCCACCTGATACCATAGATAGTACGTAGACATTCTCGTACCCGTTTTTAGGATATGTTCCATGTGCTCCTGCATTTGCTTCAAGGGCTTCATGCTATTGCAAACAATGGGTATGAAACGCGTGGGGATGTTGTGGATTTTGAACGAAAACGTGGTGTACTTGATATGAGGTGGTTCCGGTGCAACAAGTTGTTTTTTCTTGCGAGGTGGCGGAGCCTTTTTCTTTGTTCTTAGATTACGTGCTCCCCCAGTCGGCACTGCATTGTCGTCCTTGTTGCCCTCGTTCCCTTCCTTGAGTTTTTTCTCTTCCTCCTCCCGCTTTCTCTTGAGCTCTTGCTCGTACTCGGCCTTATCTTTCTCATACTGCTCCACCTCGTCAATATTGTGTATCCAGACGTGGCTGAGAAGCACGTCATTGTACTCCACGCCTTCTTCGCCGTCTGAAGGCGGAGGAAGCTCGGGCTTCAAAACTTCACAGATGGAGTCTTGAGGAATGATGTACCTCACATTAGGGTTTTCGAGAAATTCAAATACTAGCGTGGCGTTGTGGAGGTAGCGTTCTTGGAAAGCGGTGAGCTTCATTGGATTATGCACCTTAGGCTTGGGTGGTAGCCTTCGATCTACCAACGGGCGGGGCTGGTACGGTCTCGGGAAGTTTGGGGGGAGAGGGAGGCCCCTGCTAAAGTACAAATCTGCGTGATGAGGCTGCGGACCCATTTGCTTTGCCCGCTCGATATACTTCTTGAACTTCGTGATCTGGGCCTCCGACGCGCGACCCAGTGCCACTTCTTTCATGAGGTCGTTCAACGAGAGATCGATTTTGGCTATCGCGTTGAGGTTGGAGATCATGACCGTGTTGTCCAACGACTGGAGGTTTGTGGGGGCAGGACGGGAAGCCGCGGGCTTGTCGACGGGCTGAGAAACAGGCGATTGCTTAGTTGCCTTCGCTTCAGGTGTTGAGGAAGCGGTGGCTTTGGCCGGAGCGGGCGCAGATGGCTCAGAAGTAGTTTTGGCAGTCTCCAGGCTCGCCTTAGCCTTTTCGCTGCTAGATTTATCAAGGGTGTCTTTTTCTTTGGAATCTTCCCCAGTTGTAGCCTTCGTACCCTCTTCGTGGGCGCTCTCCACGGGCTTTTCGGTAGGTTCTGGAACAGCCTTCTCTGGCGCCACGCTCTTCTCTAAGCCAGAAGCGGCGGTAGGGGCCCCCTCGTTTTTCGGCTGCCTGACATCCCTTGCGCCTTGCGTGTCGCTCGTGCTTTGCTGTGCGGATTCACTTTTCCCATTGGCTGGCAGAGCTGAGGCCACGCTCGGCGGCGCCGAGTTTTCTAGGTTCTTAGGGCCAGACGCTGAAACTGGCGTGGCAATTCGCCCAGGGCTCGTCGCAAGCGAAGGGGTTTCGCTTTCGTTCTTCTTAGGGCCGTCAGCAGAAGTTCCGGCCAGGCTCACTGGCGCGGCGCTCGCTCCGCCGCTTTTCTCCTGGTCAACCTTTACACCGCCGGCGGTAACCGGCTCGCCGCCGCCCATCTTGGTAAGCTCGTTGATCGCCTTGGATTTGTCGGACCTGGCGTCTTTGGCAATGAAAATCCGTACGTCCATGAGGTGCGGGCCTAGCGTCATGGAGGACTCACACAACTTGGACATCACGTCTCGGGCGTTGACCTCCGGACTGAGCACGGGCGTCCTAGTGCGGGCCTCTAGCGAGTTTGTCGTCGCCTTGGCGAACCGCCGCCTGTTTTCCCGATCCTGCAAGATCTCTTTCTGCTTCTCTTTGTCCATTTCCGCCAACTTCTTGGCGTACGCCGTCTGCTTGACCCAATGTAGCTTGAACATGGGCGCGTGGTAGACAAATGTATTGCGCGAGCGGATGAGCGAGTTGTACAACACCGCCGAATCCTTGACCGTCAACGGCGTTTTGAAGATGTCCTCGTAGTGTCCGTATGGAGGCTCGTTGTACGAGATGGGCAACCCGTCTAGCGTTTCGAAGGGCCGCACGATCGACGTCTCGAGGAGCTGCTGCTCCTTCTCGATCTCCTCCCGCTTGGCCGTTGTGATACGGCGTCGCATGCGAGCTGACATGGTGGAAATGCTGATACTGTTGAGCTTGTTGCTGGGCTGTCGTGCTCGGTTTAGGTAAAAAAGTTATACCAGTTATGAGGCGCGCACGACCTCGCGGTAGGTTCTGGTTTTGCGATGGGTCCTGGTTCTCTGCGACGCGACTGCAAAATGCGCATTGGAGCTTCCTCTCTTCAGAATCAGTGTACTGCGGCTTTTCGAGTAGAGAGTTCAGGATCAGCGTGCTCGCGTTCTTATAACGTTACAAGTGTATATAACATTACAGCTTTGAGAGCTTTGTTTAACATGACAGGTGTATATTCGTATCTAAAAACGGGACTATGTCCCTTATGCAATGTGCTTATAACGAGCCCTCCAAGGAGTCGAGCCCGTGGATGAAGAGCGAGATCATCGACTCAACCTCGCTGACTATCTTCGCTTTGGGCGTCAGGTCCAGGAAAAGATCGCTGTTCAAAGGAGGAATCGAGGGGAATCTAGCGGGCTCGCGCGCCGACGGCGGCCTAGTAACAGGCTGACCACGAGGAATGGCGCTGGCGTTGATAGTCTGCGAAGGGAACGATCCGGTCAACGGAGCAGACTTAGGTCCAGACACCATCAACATGGGTTTCTTTTGTGGCACCAGGCGCTGCAAGATCCCGTCCTTGTGCTCACCTTGGTCGTCAAGCTGGTTTTCCTTCTCCGTCACGGGAGTCATGGACGCCACGTTGCCCACCAACGCCGGGTTGATCCCAAACTGGTTGACATTGTCGTCGATACGCTTGGCGTCCAGCCCGTCGTTGGCTAGCATGGAAAGAAGGTTAACAGACGGCGAGGGAACGGGCATCTGGATGCGAAGCGCTGGCTTCTCCTTCTTGTTTGGGAACTCGAGCGAGCTGGCGCTCGAAGACGGCGCGGTGGTGGTGTTCATCGTGCCCCCCGTCGATGTCTTGGATGACGCAGAAGATGCCGGAGCCAATGGGACATGGCTCGAAGAGCCCGGCGCAGAAGCCAGCACAGTCTTGTCCGAGCCGAGCTTGAAGTTGATGGGCTGCAACATGGGGTTGTTGCCGTGGTGTAGAGGTCTCATGGACTTCGAAGGGCTGCTGGTGAGCGGTGTGTCTGCGTGCGCACCGCCAAACGCTGCGGTGGGCGAAGGGGTTTCCCTTCTCAGAGAGTGGCCGCTGACATAGGATGGCGTGCGTGGCGGAACCGTCTGCTCCACGATGGGAGGTGCGGCGCTCGAAGATGCGGAGCCGATGGAGTTCGAGATGGTCTTCTTGCGTGGGCGCGTTGTGCTGGGCGAGTTGTGCCTGGCCTCCACTATGGCGCCGGCAGATTGGGACTGGCCCAATAGCGGCGGTTTTCCGAGCTTGGGGAGCGGCTCGGCGGACGTCTTGGATGCCGAGCGGAGCAAGCTGAGGTTCAGGTGCGAGTTCGTCTTCAGCGCCGTGCTGAAGTCGGCAATCTTGTCCATGTCGGGGATTTCGATGGTGGGCGAGGTCAACTGCATGGAAGAGTCCGGTCCCGAAACGCTGGGTAAGCGAGGTAATTCGAACAGCGTGGCGCCGGCGCTGTAGGGCTCCTGCGTCGGCGAGGTTTCCTCCTCGAAGAGCGAAAGCAAGGACTTGGGAATGTTCGACGAGCTCGTGTTGGCCGCCCTGGACTTGGCGGCCGCGGTGAGCAGCTCGTCGCCCATTCGCGTGCGGGCTCCCGTGCTGGCCGTCAGCGACTTATCCACGTTTGTGATGGTGTCGTTCACGTGAGTGCCGCCCGGTGCGGCGTAGTGCAAGGTCTCGGCCGTCATTGTGTACTGGGGATCGATGTCCCCGGAGTCGAACCGCACGTCGTCTTCGTAGAGCTGGATGTCGTTGGCGATGATGTACTCGCGCGAGCTGAGCGAGTCAAAGTCCCATTTGACGTCCAAATGGGCCAGATCCGGCTCGTCGTCGGCCTCCGACGTCGCGTAAACGGAGTCGCGCGACGAGTGGCGGTCACGCCAGAGCAAGTAGCGCGAGATGAGCTCCTTGAGCGTCGCCGTGTGCAAGTTCTTGTACTGTTTCACGAGCTTGCACTTGAACAAGTCGTCTGCGGAGGGCCGCTCGACGGGGTTCTCGTCCAAGCACAACGCAATGCACTCCTTCAAGGCCGCAGGGTACTCCCTGCCCTCGAGGCGCGGCGGGGCCTGTTTCTCGATCATCGTCATGGCCCACGTGGCGCTCTTGTCGCTGTACGGCGGGTTTCCAGTGGCCATCTCATAGAGCGAGATGCCGAGCGACCAGATATCGGCCTTGTGGTTGTACTGGTCGCCCTCGCGGATGACCTCTGGCGCCATCCAGAACGGCGTGCCGGCGATGGTGGTCCGCTTGGAGATGCTGGCGGTGAGCTGGGCGGCCACGCCAAAATCGCAGAGCTGAACCTGGCCCTCGTTGGTCACGAGGATGTTGGCGGCCTTCAAATCGCGGTGGATCACGCCAAGCTTGTGCACGGCCAGAAGCGCCATCAAGACCTCGCGGGCGATGATGCCAATATACTTTTCCTCGAACAATCCGGCGCGGAGCAACGTGCGCAACGAGCCTCCTTCGCAGTAATCCATGATGATCCAGAGTTTTGTGTCGTCGAGAAACGAACCGTAGTAGTGCGTGACGTTTGGCGCGCTTTTCAAGTCCGAGAGGAACTGGATCTCCTGCTGCACGTCGACGACCTCGTCGTACTTCGTATCTAGGTCCAAGACCTTGATTGCCACGGTCTTCTTGGTGTGCTTGTGGTAGCCTTTATAGACGACACCGAACTTGCCCTGGCCGATGACTTTTGTGCGCTGGTACGCAGCTAGGCTCAGCATGGTGAGTGAGGGGGAATGGACGAGCCTGGTGTTTTTTTGTGGGGGTTTTGGTTTGTTTTGGTACGTGGGGGTTTGGTGGTGTTTGGTGTGGTTTTGGCTGAAACGCTGTCGTAGTGCTGCGGAAAAACCAGATTTGCGGCTTCGCGGCACAGGCAGCTTAGATTCGCGGCAGAGACAAGTTTAGATTCGCGGCACGGCTCTGGCGCAACGGTTTATTTTTTAGCGGGTGCCGGCTCCACGGTTTTTGCGGCTGCAGCGTTTTTATTCATTTTCAACAGCTGCCACCGCTCAGCCACAATAGCAAAGCGGCCTTCCTCTGGTGGTGCCAGAAACTTCGTATTGCCTGTCGGTCGAATGATCGTGGTGCGGACGCAGACGTGGGGCGCAGCGCTCGCCGTAAACGCAGGTGTTGTGCCCGCTAGGTCGCGCAGGGCCAAATCGGACAGCTCCAACGGGCCATCACGAACTGTCGCACCATATACGGAGCGAACTGGGGCAAGAACAGTACGCTATTACGTCGCGCACCAGCTTCTGCCAGGGGTCTGATCTGCTCTTTGTTTCTTTTTGTAGGTTTTTTGTTTCTTTTTCTGTTTCTTTTTTCTTCGCCCGCAGCTCACGCGTTGCTCGGCAGCCGTAAATCAGTAACAGAAGATGCCATGCAGCAGAAAGAAGGCTAAGCAACAGAAGACAGTCAAAGCAACAGAAATTTCGCTGCTGTCACTATGCACAGAAGCCAGGCAGGAACAGTCGCGCGAGGACACTTTCTTTCCCGTGCGCTGGCCCCAGGTACGCGAAAATACCGTGCTAGGCACGTAGGTAGCTCAGTTTGAAGCAGAACCGAGAGGACCGACCTTTCAAGGGCCGCTGTGGCAAGAGCATTCATACTCCAACTCAGGCCCTCCTCATTTGCTAACGTCTTCCTTTTTTGTCCTTTTTTGCCCTTTTTTTTGCAGCTTTGCCTGGCCATCTTGGCCTGTGCCGACTCCAGCTTATCGCACCGCGCGGCCTGACTCATGCTACTCCATCACGCAACTTTCTCATCTTCTTCACTGCACCACAGCACAACACCATGCCGTCCGGAGACAGCACGCGGCTCGCGCACATCGCCAGAGACACCAACGAGACAAAAATCCAGATCGTGCTCTCACTCGACGGCGGCCACGTGGAGTTGGAAAAGTCGCTCTTCCCCACCAAGGCAAGCACCGTCCACGCAGCGCAGAAATCGCTGTCGCAGGTCATCAACGTGCAGACAGGGATCGGGTTTCTCGACCACATGCTCCACGCGTTGGCCAAGCACGCCGGTTGGTCGTTGGTCGTCGAGTGCATCGGCGATTTGCACATAGACGACCACCACTCGGCAGAAGACGTGGGAATCGCATTGGGCATGGCGTTCCACAAGGCATTGGGCCAGGTAAGGGGCGTGCGGCGCTTCGGCACCGGCTTTGCGCCGTTGGACGAGGCGCTCAGCCGTGCCGTGGTCGATTTGTCCAACCGGCCCTATGCTGTAATCGATTTGGGGTTGAAGCGGGAAAAGATCGGCGACTTGTCCTGCGAGATGATCCCACACGTGTTGGAGAGCTTTGCGCAGGGCGCCGCCATCACGCTCCACGTAGACTGCTTGCGGGGCTTCAACGACCACCACCGGGCAGAAAGTGCGTTCAAGGCGTTGGCGGTGGCCATCCGCGAAGCGATCAGCCTGAACGGCACGGACGAGGTTCCGTCCACAAAGGGCGTTTTGTTCTAAGGGGACTTCCTTCCAATATTTATTCAAGTAGCGTCTCACATATCTTACTAAAGGGCTGCGCAGAACAGATCTATTACTCCACAGTAGGCTGCAGACGTAAGCTGCGGCAGTAAGCTGCGGCTATAGCAGTACGGTTTTTACTGCGAGAACAGAACACAGAACATTTTCCGCTGAACAACTACACACAATGGAGCATCTCCTAAGCTGGACAGCTCGGCAATAAGTTTATGGGAGCATTGGAAGGCTGCCCCCACAAATCAGTGCTCCCTCCGAAAATCGCTCCTCGCTCATCTCGGGTCGCACATCTCACATCGCATCGCATATTGCGAATAGTACATACCTACGCAAACAAAGTATACCCACATTTTCTGCTTCAATGAACCCTTTCGCCGCGAGATCGCTCCACACGGCAGCGGCGTTGCGGGCCATACGCCCCGTGTTCAAGCCGCACAACTCCCGAAAAGGCCCCCGGTCGTTCGACGACAATTTTCAACCCACCCAGCGCAAGGAAGAGGTGAAAATCTGGGACAAGCAGGGAATCTCCAAGGACGAGTTCTTTGTACGCAAATACGGCAACATCTCGCCCGAAAGACGGAAGCAGCTCGACGCAAAGGTCGACAGGCAGCGGTACCTCCGAGAGCAGCGCAAAAAGCACGAGCTCGGCGACGCATATGAGCGCCCTAAGAGGGTCCGCACGACATTGGACCCGCTTTCGGAATACGTGTTCGGAACGCACCCGGTGATGGCGGCGTTGTCCGCCGGCAAGCGCCAGGCGTTCAACACGCTCTACATTTTCAACGAGAAGGAGCACACGAGGAAAATCCTCTCGCTCGGCAAGAAGTACGGCGTGCGAGTCGTGGAGAAACACAGCAAGGCCGAAATGAACACGCTAAGCTCGAACGGCGTGCACAACGGCGTGGTGCTAGAGACCAAGCCGCTCCCGATCCCAAGAGTTGCGTCGTTGGGCAAAAACGCCGATGGTGCCGCCGGAAGATACGAGCTCAATCTCTACGACGAGCTCACCGACGAAGCGCAGGCTACGCCCATGGCCGTGGCGCGCGAGCAGAGAAAAAACGGCGACAGGTTCCCCCTCGGCATCTTCGTGGACGGGGTCACCGACCCGCAGAATTTGGGCAGCATTTTGCGGTCCGCGTACTATCTCGGAGCGGATTTCATGGTCATTCCTGAGAGTGAGAGCGCCCGGCTCGGGCCCGTGGCCGCCAAGGCGTCGGCCGGCGCGCTAGACCTCATGAACATCTACAAAACCGAAAGCACCCTCCAGTTTATAGACGACGCAAAGGCCAACGGCTGGTGTGTTGTTACCACAAGTTCCAAGCCGGCAAAGGAGGAGCTCGACGACATGAAGGGGAAGCATAGGCAACATGTGGAAAATAAGTACATCGACGTTGCGCAATTGCCGTACCTTCTTGGGGATGCTCCGATGTTGATGGTGCTAGGCAGCGAGGGTTCTGGTGTTCGGACAAACATGAAGTTGCGCTCCGACTATTTGGTGGGACTCGGTAAGGGCCGCACAGAAGACGAGCTCGTCGACTCTCTCAATGTGGGCGTTGCGGCTGGTATGTTGATTAGCAGGTGCTTCGAGTAGGTATGATTTGTAAATAGACAGAAGAATAGACGCTGCAGCATCTCTGCTGCAAGTTATTTGGCACGCTTGGCTACACGAGAATCACGCCAGTTAGCATCACTCTCGGCAATTCTGGAGACTACTATGGATATACCTGCTTGTTTCTCTACTACGGGAGGATCTGCAGGCCACCTCCTCAGGAAAGCCTAGAGTACCTACATATTCTTCTATCCTTGGCTCTTAAGGTGAGCTTACACCACTGTTCCACGTCCTGGTGCAGCCAGCGCTAATGAAGGGCGAAAAGACTCGAAAAATCACTAGTTTCACACGAATAATTCAGTTAGAGAAGGGAGACTGCGCTATTCTTTCACTCTCCGGTCCCAGCCTGGATTGTAGAGAATATACCAGCCCAGATATAAAGTACCCTTCGGCCAGAGAATGTACGGTGCACGGATGCAGCAATACCCCCCTCGCCGTTTCGCACCCATTTGCACCTGCTGCGCTTCCGCGATCTCATGCTTCCCATTCACACTGAACCCCACGTTTCGCGCAGAGCCCGCACCGCGGTGGGCCCACGAATATTCTGGCCAGGGCCTCGGCTAAACATACTTATCCTTACAGTCGACACTGGGAGCAAGAGCACTTGCTTTCGACAGCACAAGCGTGTTACCCCGAGCCCACGCGTCGCATCAGCTGAAAGCACCGCCGCACCTCAACGCATCGCCTTTTTTGGGCCCAACCAACCCACTGGGCTCAACGAATATCGGACCAACAAAATTGCCAACCAATTTGGGCCAAAGAACCCACACTTACTCCTCTCTAAGCTTACCTACCACCTCTAATATCTTGTTAGAGACGCCGAGCGGAAGTCACAGCGCAAGACAGAAAATGACAAAGTACCATCTAGTGGTGTTGGTGCACGGAATTTGGGGCAACTCATCGCACATGGGCTACTTGGCTGAGCAGATCGAGCGCGCTTGCAAGCCCGCAGATCCCACCGAGACACTCGTAGTTTACGTGACAGGCTCCCACGCGGGTTACTTAACGTACGACGGCGTAGACGTGAACGGAAAACGCATCTCCGATGAGATTCTCCAGGAATACAGCGCACTTCTGAGCAACGGCAACGAAGTGACCAAGTTCTCGTTGATAGGCTACTCAATGGGGGGCCTAGTCGCCCGGTACGCGTTGGGAATCTTGTACCACAAGAAGTTCTTTGAAAAAGTGCATCCGTGCCACTTTGCTACGTTCTGCACGCCTCACGTTGGCGTGCTCAACCCCAGCACGTCTTTCTCCTCGCGGATGTTCAACTTGGTGGCCCCGCTCGTGTTGGCTAACACGGGGTCGCACATGTTCTTGAAGGACAAGAAGGTGATTGGCGACACTACGTACTTGCCGCTCCTACAGTGGATGGCCGACCCGGCGCTGAAGTTCTTCAAAGCGTTGCAGGCGTTCGACCACCGCTCGTTGTACGCCAACACCATCAACGACCGCCGCACCAGCTGGTACACCACATCAATTTCGAACGTGGACCCGTTCCACTCGATGGTCAACGAGAGCTTGAGCGCGTACGCGTTGAAGTACTTGCCTGGGTACGAGCCGACGGTGATAGACTTCGAGAAGCCCATCGAATTCAACCGCGTGGAGACCCCGGTCCGCGAGTCCTTTTCGTGGAAGAGGGCCGCGTTCAAGACGTTTTTGTGGCTGAAGCTCATCTTGTACGCGCTCGTGTTCGCTCCGCTATATGCTCTCTTTGTCATCGGCAAGGCGTCGTGGGAACGCATGAAGATGGTGTACCGGTTGAGCGAGTTCGCAGGCGAAGGCGCAAACAGCTTGAAGGTGTTGTACGAGGCCGTCGGCGAGAGCTTGGATTACCAAGACGAGCCCGAAGACCACGAAAAACCGGATTCTGTCTACGAGGACACCGTTTCGGAGCAGACTTCGCCTGCGGACGACCGCGCAAGCCGCTTGCAACGGTACCGGTCTTCGGAGTTCGACGAGAAGGTCCGAGACCAGGCCGAGATGTTCGTGGACTCCGTCTTTGGTGCGTTGAACAGCGCAAACTATTTCGACTACCACTACAGTATCACCAACACTGACACCAAGATTTCCACCGACGAATCCTCGTTGTTGGAGACCCCTAAGGTCGTCGACTTGAACGGGAAAATCAAGTCCTCGTTCAAAGTGAACTTGACTGACGCACAGGAAAAGATCGTGGCGCTGTTGAACACACTAGAGTGGAACAAATACCCTGTGATCATCCGCGACACGAAGGCCACGCATGCCGCCGTGGTTTACCGTCACGCCGATCCCAATTTTGGCGAGGGCAAGGTTGTGGTTGAGCACTTCGTGAGCGAGGTGTTCCGGATATGACGGAACCAAAAAGAGAAGCTAAAAATAAGAAAAGCTAAAAAAAGAGATGCTAAAATAAAGAGGAACCAAAAGAGAGAAGCTAAAATGGACAAACTAGAAATACGAGAAACAAAAAGTGTCTGAGAAACTAAGGTATAGATTGATAACGGAATACTTATAGTCTTAATGGAACACTCGGCTATGGGTAGAACAATTATGAGAAGAAGCGAATACACCGGCACAGAGGCAAAACACAGATTGTCCTCCATCGTATAACAGTACACTTATATCAACTCTACGTAGTTAGCAGGGAATATTCCGCTGACGCCATTGTTCCTTCCAGTCCACCAATCGTCAACAGTCTCACTCTTTTTCAAAATGTCGATGACGTCGCCCTTCTTAAAAGGCAAGTCGCCCGGTTGCTCGCCCTTGAATGTATAAAGCGCAATAGCCTGCGTAGCATTGGACTTCGGCGCGCCACCGAAGTTGGGCTTGGAGTTGGCCGAAGGCCGGTTGGGGCTGGCCCCGCCACCCAACCTCGTGTTGCTGAGCCTGCTGCCGAGATTGTCCATGTCGCTGTCCGCGCGGCGGCGGCTCGACCCGCCGTCGTAAATGTTATCTTCCCACCCTGAGCGGCGGGAGGCGCCGGCGCCGTTCGAAGTGCTGCCGCCACCACCGTGGCGCCTTCGCCGAGAGTAGTCGTCGGAGAGTTCGTCGTCGGAGTACCCGTACTCGTCCGAATACCTGCGCGAGCTTTGGCGTCTGGGACGCGTGCCGCGCGAGTAGTCGGACGTGGTGTCGGAGAAGTCGTCGGGGATGTCGTCGTAGTAGTCGTCGTTGTAGAAATCCTCGTCCGGGATGTTGTTCGAAAACACCCTGCTCTCCAACACGCGCATGAGCGGCTCGCAGCCGGGCGGAGTTTCCACCTGTCCGCTCAAGATGTTTCTCGCCTTGCAGTTGTTGCCGTAGAACTTGCGGTTCGCCTCTCTGCGCTCGACAATAGCAGAGCCTTCCAACGACACGCCGGCGAACAAACCCTTGGTTTTGGAGTACGCGAAAACGGCGGAAACCGATTTGAGCGACGCCGTACCTGCCGCCTCGGCGTTTCTGCCCAAGGGGCCAGCGGCAAGCGACAAGTTAGTGCCCAACGTCACGGAGCCCATCTGGGCGAAGGACTCGACCGCGGACTTGGTGTTGAGAATGAACACGAAGTCGGTGAGTTCAGCGCCAATTTGGCCACCGACTCCGGCGCCAGCGGTAACAATTGCCGACGGCGGCGACCACGTGCCGTCGGGCAAACGAGCCACAATGACCCCCAGGCCTGCACGACCGGAAAAGAGGAACCCTGCTTTTAACACTGTGATGATTGCCAAGCCCTTGGCGTTCCGCAAGATCTCGGGCGGGATGATTTGGTCGGGGCCAGCGAGCTGGTTGGGCTTGATGAAGCTGGCAAGCACCTTGGCGGCCTTCTTCGACTCGCTCCTCAAGCTTCTTGGCACTGGATTGTTGATTCCCATTGTGTGCGGCGCAGCGTTTAGGCGTGTAGAGTTAGTCGTCCTCGACTTTCACGCTACGGATTCTAGGGCTATGGGAGAGCGCGAGCGCACCCGGAGGCAAGGGTCGCGGGGCCGAGTAACCTGGGGAGCCGCACGGCGGTGGGCTTGCGCGAGGCAGAAATTGTCTGCAAATTGCGCTACGGATTTAATCTATGGCTCTATATTGTCTTTCTGTTCTCTCTCTCTCTCTCTCTCTCTGTACACTTTCTCTGTATTTACTTGCTTACTTTTTTAGTTTCATATTCTTTTTTCTGTTTTCTGTGGTTTGTGCTCTGTGTTGCCTGGCTACGTGCGCTCGAGCAGCATACTTTGCTATGCTGGAACAATATCAGCAGGTACACCTACTTACAGCAGGTCAAACTCGAGAGTGGCGATACGAACCGAGTCGCCACTACGAGAAAAAAAAAGGGGCATGCTGGGAATTGAACCCAGGGCCTCTCACAATTTTGCCAGCTTAGTTTACTAAGCCGTCGCCCAAAGCGAGAATCATACCACTAGACCACACGCCCTTTTCGATGGGACTTGGGGTCGCTGTCGGTTATCTCTAGACTAAAATACTAGGAGCGCAGACATCCGAGTTGGTGACACTGGGTTCAGAAGTGGGTCGTGTCACGTGAGCTATACATCGATTGGCAGAGTCTCTGTGGGGCTTGCTGAGTTGTGGATCCGTATCAGAGTCGTTTCAGATCCGTTTCAGAGGTATTACAGAAGCGTATCAGAGGCATTTCAGGGGTATTACAGAGGCGTTACTGGGCATTTCAGAAGCATTTCAGTAGTGTTTCAGTGGTGTTACGAAGTCGGCGCCAGTATAAAGCCAGAGCGTCGCGCCCTCTGGGTTTTCACGCCAACGTAACCGCTTGCTGCGTTTAGGCAGGCCCCGCACACTAGATTGCCCTCCGCCAGCAACGCGTCAGCAGTGTATAAGCACATGCTTTTTCGAAAATTGTGAAAAAAAGATCACAATTGCAATACCAGCAACGGCTGCAAATTCCCTTTCCCGCCAGCGGCTGTCAGTTCTTCCTCGCTCTGCTTTACCCCCCGGTGCTGCCAACCGCTACGCGCACTGCATCCCGCGCTCTGCTTCGTTTTGGCAACACTCGCCTCGTTTCGGGAAAGTCACGGAGAAGCTTCTTACTCACTATCTTTATCGCGTAAAGCCGCCTGTGCCGCACACGCCCGCGACGTTCTCGAGCTCAGGAAAGTGACTCTGCATTCCTGTCACACACACATTTGCTAACTCAGACATCTGTTACACCACCAAAAAAACCTTTCCGGCTCTGCGTTGTGAGAGTGTATTTCAATCGTCCTCCGCTCGTTTTGCAGAACACCACATTTTTATAGTGCTTGTCTGCCACGCGCCGTTGGTCTAGTTGTCGCTAACCCTCTTTGTGTGCCCTAGCGAAGAACTGTTAAACCGGAACCAAGCGAAGAACACGCTGCAGATCAATCGGCAACCTAGCCACGTTTCACTTTTCCACAGAAGCTTCGCCTCCCCATACGCCCGTTGCAACCCCTGAGCTACTCGCTCCGCCTCTAGGCTTTGCCGCACCCGCCAAACTTTCCCCAGAGTTTCAGCACAACACAAAATGGGTGCTTGCTGCAGCTGCTTGTCGTCGTCAAATAACGACAGCAAATATCCGCCGCTTCTTTTGGCCGAGAATGAGCGAGAGGCAATCTCGGCGCTCTTGCAGTACTTGGAGAACAGGTCCGACGTCGATTTCTTCAGCAACGGCCCGTTGAGATCATTGCTGACGTTGGTTTACTCTGAAAATATCGACTTGCAAAGAAGCGCTGCGTTGGCATTTGCGGAAATCACCGAAAAAGACGTCCGCGAGGTCAACAGAGACGTGTTGGAGCCCATCTTGATTCTCTTGCAGTCCAATGACACCGAGGTGCAAAGAGCCGCGTGCGGCGCCTTGGGCAACTTGGCTGTCAATAACGAAAACAAGACTCTCATAGCCGAAATGGGCGGCATCGAGCCTTTGATCAGGCAGATGATGTCCTCAAATATCGAGGTGCAGTGCAACGCGGTGGGATGCATCACCAACTTGGCAACCCAGGACGAGAACAAGTCTAGAATCGCAAGAAGTGGAGCGTTGATCCCCTTGACCAAGTTGGCTAAGTCCAAAGATATTCGTGTTCAAAGAAATGCCACCGGTGCCTTGTTGAACATGACCCATTCTTTCGAGAACAGACAGGAATTGGTCAACGCAGGCGCTGTGCCCGTTCTTGTATCGCTCTTGTCCAGCGAAGACGCCGACGTCCAGTACTACTGCACGACGGCTTTGTCCAACATTGCTGTTGACGAACAGAACAGAAAGAAGTTGGCTGCAACTGAACCGAAATTGGTGGGCCAATTGGTGAATTTGATGGATTCTCCCTCCCCTAGGGTGCAGTGCCAGGCCACTCTTGCATTGAGAAACTTGGCCTCTGATTCTGGATATCAAGTTGATATTGTCAGGGCTGGCGGACTACCTCACTTGGTGCAGCTTTTGACCTGCAACCACCAGCCTCTTGTTTTGGCCGCGGTTGCGTGTATTCGAAACATCTCTATACATCCGTTGAACGAGGCACTCATAATCGAAGCTGGCTTCTTGAAGCCTTTGGTGTCGTTGTTGGACTACAACGAGCTGGAGGAAATACAATGCCACGCCATCTCCACATTGAGAAACTTAGCCGCATCCAGCGAGAGAAACAGACTAGCACTTTTGAACGCTGGCGCTGTCGAGAAGTGCAAGGAACTTGTATTGAAGGTTCCCTTGTCGGTGCAGCTGGAGATCTCCGCCTGTTTTGCTATCTTGGCACTTGCCGATGACTTGAAGCCAAAGCTTTACGAGAGCCACATTATAGATGTCTTGATCCCCTTGACTTTCAGCGAGAACGGCGAGGTCTGCGGCAACTCCGCGGCTGCATTGGCCAATTTGTGCTCAAGGGTTTCCAACGAGCACGAAGACTACATTCTCAACAACTGGACGCAACCTAACGAAGGCATCTACGGATTTTTAATCCGCTTCTTGCGCAGTGGCAACTCCACGTTCGAGCACATTGCCTTGTGGACGATCTTGCAGTTGTTGGAGTCCAACAACAGCGAGATCCAGGCGTTGATCAAGGAAAACGAGTCCATTTTATCCGGAATCAAGCATTTGAGCGAAAGCCAGCAAAATAGTAACGTTGCAGGAGGCACAGAGCAGAACGACTACGACGACCCAATGGTGGAGTTGTTCAACTTGACTCAGCAGATCTTGCAAATATTGGGTTGAGAAGGATGTATCGATTGATTGTCAGAATACTAAAGATAATGCACACAAAAATGAAGACGTCAGCGGCAAGACTTAAGCAGTGGAGAGCGTCCATGCCACGGACTGCGCTGTATGTTCACAGTAGACGCGTTTCACGCTAGCTCCGGTTCTCTCTCCTTCGCGCTTTGCTGCGGTTTCTCTCGCGGCGGATTCAACAGAACCTGCAGCAATTTGGCGACCAAGTCGTCAGTAGCATCTGCTTCCTTCAGCGCCGACTCGTCCACTACTTCATCTTTCTTCACGGCCAGGTCTTTCTCCTTCAGTTCCTGCTGTTTGCCCAGCTTTTCCAGATCTTTCTTTATCTTCTCCAGTACTGTCTTTGACTTTTCTGCATGCTCCTTTTCTAGCTTCTCCAACTCCTCGTCGATGCCAGCTTCGTCGTAGCCAGACGACGCTGCAACAGCCTCAGATATCTCGTCGGTGAGGGCGATCTGGTCGTCGATCTCCAGGGTGACATGTTCAATATCGTCAAGAGAAATCTGCTTGTTGAATGATGAGAGAACAGACTTGGCGGACTGCAAGGACTCGTACATGGCGACGTTGGACTGCGCGTCGTTGATCTTGTCCAAAATCAGCGAAAGCTTGTCCAATACTGCCAACGCCAGGTCCATGCCACGCGATACGCGGGCCTTCTTGACGAGCACGTACCGCAAGCGGTTCTCTGCATTCTTTGTTTGTAGCAATTTCTCGATCCGCTCGGGGATCTCGCGGTCGAGAACACGCTCCAAGGACTCCACGTACGTTTGCACGGCCAGGATCTCTGCCTTCACATCGACAATCTCCATATCCTCCGCCGTAATCGCGCCTGCTTTCGTCTCTGCTGTAGCCGCAAGCTTAATGTACGTTTTCTCTGACCGCAGCGGCGACTTGCGGAACGCCAACGCCCCAGAATCTCTTGTGAGATAGGTGCGCACCGCCTCAGCGTCCACATCGGAGAGGTTTACGTCGAGCAGCTTCAACAGACTACGAAACATTGCCTCGTCAAGCAAGCGCGCCAGGTACGTGCCCTCGCTGGCGACTTTTTCCTGAAGTTGGCGGCACAACAGCTCGGCCTTGGCTACCAACGTGGGCCAGTGGATAAGATAGTCCTGTGCAACGGCACCAGCGTCCGTTTTCAGCCTGTAGAACGAAAGCTTCATCGCCGCGTACGATTTGAGCAACATCCGCGACGGCGACAACAACTCGGCGTACAGCGTACGCGGGCCCATAGGGTAGTTTTTGTAGATGGACCAAGGCACAAGCACTTGCTCTCGCACAAGCGAGTCCAATATGAGCCCAAGCGCCCTGGGCGGGCCGAGCGTCGGGCTGGCGAGCGTGGATGCAAGCAGTGCCGTCGGCAATGAGATGGAGGAGTCAAAAGTGTGGATTTTAAGGCACCGTAGGAGGACGCTCTGCCATGCGTGGATGTTCGCCTGGAAACCCTCGGGATTCACGTCTTTGAGGTGCGAGAAGTCGGAAAAAAGCGACGGGAGCCGGGACTCCTTGAACGCAGGTACGTCGGCGAACACCTGGCTCATTTTTTTTGCGTGGTGGTGTGTAAAGATGGGTGGAGGGAGGATGGGGTATGGCGATGTATGGTGATGTATAGTAAAGTGCGCAGCTGATAAGAGAGTATAAGTGAGCCAGACAAGAACAGGGCATGTGCCAGTCAAACACCACCAGAAGATGGCAATAAGTGGTAATGATTATCACGAGTAACGTTCAAAAATAAGATGTAATGAATGATACTAAGACTGTCAATGTTTAACTTAGGCACCAATACATGTACTATAGATGCTAAAGCGCTGTAGGCGAGAGCAATGAATTATATGTATCAATGCCCTAGGAAGTATTTGCAATTACAACATGAGACCTGTAAGTACCAGTAAGTTCCAATAAGTTCCAATAAGTACCAATAAGTACCAATAAGAGTCAATGCGAGCCATGGCCAGTGGCCACCGGAAGAAATGCACTGCAATTAATTCATTACAAACGATTATCCAAACCACCCCTCTAAACATGTCTATTTCTCCCCAATGTCCAACTGCTCCAACAGAAGCTCGACCTGGTCCCGCAACGCATCCACCACATCTAGAATTGCCGTGGACGCAGGCGAGTCCGCGTGTTCGTCAAAAAAACTCACGCCCAGGTCACACGCACGGCCTATGCGTGGGTCGAGCGGCACAGAGCCCAAAAACGGGATGTTCATGTCGCGACACAACTGCTCGCCGCCGCCCGTGGTGGGCTTGAAGATTTGAGACTCGCCGTGGCAGCCCGGACACACAAATCCGGACATGTTTTCCACGAGGCCGAGGATCTTGATGTTGGCCTTGCGGCAGAAGTCGATTTCCTTGCGCACGTCCAAAAGCGCCACCTCCTGGGGCGTCGTCACGATGAGCGCTCCGTCTATCCCGGCGTCTTTCATGTACGTGCTCACCGAGAGGTGCTCGTCCGATGTCCCCGGCGGCGTGTCCACGATCAAGTAGTCGAGATGGTCGCCCCAGTTGACGTCCTTCAAAAACTGCTTGATGAGCCCGTTTTTCTTCGCGCCTCGCCATATAATCGCCGAGTCCGGGTCCGGGAGCATGAAAGAGATCGACATGAGCCCCAAGTTGTCCGCCGCGTACACGGGCGACCACCCGGAGTTCGACAGATGCACCGTTTCGCCTTCCGACCCGAGCATCCGGGGCAATGACGGCCCGCATATGTCCAAGTCCATCGCTCCGATCTCCAAATCCTCGTCTGCAGCCAACGCCCACGCTAGCATCGAGGTGAACGTGGACTTGCCTACTCCGCCTTTGCCGGAGAGCACAAGGATCTTGTGCTGGATGTTTTTGAGCTTCTCCGTGATCACTGCCATGTCTGGGTCTGGGCCCTTGGGTAGCGATTCGCAAATCGATTGGTTGGGGCAGCCATCGCAGGCATCGCCTTTGCCGGCGGACTCTGACTCGGGTCCGGGGCAGTGCTCTGGCTCGGGCGCCTTGAGCTCTGCCGATGGGGGCATAGTGGTTTCCTGTGGATTATTGAATGTGGTTCTCGAGGGTGCGTGATGCAGATATAGATGTTCTTTGGTGACCTTCTCTTCCGTGAGATTCACCGCGATGTTTCTGTCACAAGGATCTGTCGCCTTGGTACTCTATGATATGTCTATTGGCCAAGCTGGTGTCTACCAATAATGGCTGCTGATGGAACTCGTTTCCTTTCGCGCAGCGTTACTAATCGGTCACGGTAGGCTCTGGTGCACGGGTGCGCGCCAGTACTTAACCAGCCTCACCCGGCGTTCTCAGACTGAGAGTCCCACCGACATAAGGCGGCTTTTCAAATAGCTCCTCTCATTGTCTCCCAACTGCAACGATTCAATCTTTTGCGGCAAATCTTGTATGCTCTTGTAGTTCTCAATCGCGATATCTCCGATCATCTTCGTCATAATCTTGGCTGCAACACTCTCCGTGAACAGCTCGTTGTGGACGTGCACCGCATTGTTCAAGAGGAAGTTTATATCCTGGCTGTCAATCGCACTATGGTCTTCGTTGGCTTCCACAACGTCGAAGTACTTGATGTAGAACCCCGCCCCTTGGTTCCAGTTGGGTATGATCCCTCCCTCTTCAGGAAAGGTTGCGGCTATTGCTCTCAACCTTGCTTTGACGTCGGCGTTCCTCTGAATAACTGCTTGCGGCCCGAGCTCCTCGCAAATGAGAGTGTGCGCTTCTTCCCAGAATTCCGCAACGACGTACGCTTCTGCGCTACCCCACGGGTCGCCTCGCTTCTGCTTATCAAGAGCAAGCGCCTCGTAGACTAAACTGCGAGGAACCTTGAGAACTGTGACTAGGAACTCCTCCAGTGCAGCTTGTCTTGCCGTTATCGCGTCAACGCTGGAAATCACAACGTCTCTTATGCGTGTCTGGGCAAGACTGTCACTATTTAGCGACGCGTAAATGTAGATAGCCTCCTTCCATAAACCTGCTTTCTCGAGGTCAGTGCCAAACGACTCAATGATAGCATCATTGCTGCGTGAGGACTTGATGCCAGGCAATAACTGGACCAAAATCCACTTGACCTTGTTGCTCAAGCTTGATGATTCTATGGCTTCCGCTGTTGAGAGAGCATCATCGAGTTTGAACGAACAATAGATCTTAAGCATGTCTTGTAACGCATCCAGCAGTGAGAGATCATTGAATAATGCAAACACAGACTCAAGCTTCTCTGCTGCGTTGCCATAAAATATGGACAATCCCAACACGATATTGGGAGAGAGCTCAGGATAGAAGGACATGTAGTCTCCCTCTAAAAGTCTGAATATTTTCTGCGTCTGCTGGGGAATAAGATCGAGCTCTCCATTAGCTTCCCAGTACCGTAGTTGGCCAGTTGCTAAGTCCTTGACTGTTGAATCATTAGAGTCCAAGAGAGTGAGCAAGGACGCGAGGTGAAGGTTGTTAGAGGAAATGGACAACTCCACCGCTGCCTTCAAATGTCCATAGCACACTTGCTCAAATATCTTGTCCAAATGGTATGATGAGCCTGAGGACAGGCTCTGTCCGTTGAACTTCTTAAGCCACTTGGCAAAAGCCGCTCTCTTTTCCAAAAGCTCGAGCCTCTTGATCAATGGCACGTTCGTGAAATCAGCCTCCAGATACTTCGCAAGGGAAGTGAGGTCCACGGGGTCGAATAGAATGGATGCAAGCTCCAAAAACGCCGCGTCGGAATCGGTGCTAAAAATTGCCCAAATGGGGGCGAACGAAATGGTGTCAACAAGTTGGAGCTCAGGGTAGTAATTGTGCCGCGCAGTGAACTCGGACTTCATTAAGAGGCTCTGGAACAGCCTTGCCGTTGAAACCTTGTCTATGGAATTGACGTTGTCAATCAAAAGTTGTGGTTCCTGAGACGTTTGTTTCGGAGTGGACACTTGATGACGCGGGAGAGGGCTTTTGTCGAAACCCGAAAACAAGATGTCGTTTATGGCTGATAACGCGGACTGAGGTTCCGAGCTCAGCGACAAAAACGGTGCAAGCACAGAGTTAACATCGTTTGCGAGTTCCAATTGAATGAGCCAGTTCTTCGATGTAGCTAACGACGCCGGGCGGTTGATCTTAGAGAACACGGCGTCATCGTCGATTTGGGGCTCGTACGCCTTTTCGTCCACAATCTCGTCCATGTCGACGTCCTGAGGTATGCTTATCAATTCTTTGAGGTAGTTGTAGTTTCTGGGCTCGTCTGCGAAAATTGGACCATCCAACGCACTGCCATCTTTAGCATCAGCTCCAGAATCGTTATCGGAATCATTTGTGATATCGCTAGCATTCGCAGCAAGGGCAAGCGCAAACTTGTTTTCCTTGAACGCGTTGAGCTCGTTACTAATCTCCTGTTCCACTAAACCTTGTTTGATGACTAGCAGCCCTCCCTCATTCACGGTCGTATCAAACTCCCAACCTCCTGGGATTCCACTGGTCTGCCTCTCAATTTTCTGCCGTTTCAACTCATTATGGTAAGACTCGTTTTCGTACAATCTCGAGTACGCCGCAGAAGCCTCTGCTTCATGCTCATCTTGCCTCTTTTTCAATTCGCGGAGGCGATTTTTCTCTGTCGTTTCGTCTCCTTCGTCTTCGCTATCATCGATGAGGCCCCACACACTAAAATGCTTCACAGTGAAAGTCCAGTTTTCGGACACTGGATCGTAGGTGACAAAGTCCATGCCGGTAACATTGCGTAACCTTTTCACGTGGTCCTCGACAGATTGACCTTTTTTGCGAGGTACTTTGATCGTGATGGTAGCTGGCACATTGAGCTCCCAGCCCATTTCTGGCGCCTCTAGGTCTTTGTCGTCGTACACACGCACAACGGGCTTCTCGATCTTGACAATCTTGCCGAAAAGCTCTCTCGACAAGGACTCTACGTCAAAGTCTTGCCGCTCAACCAATTGGGAAAGATCCACCGGGTAGCTATAAGAGATTTGGCCATGCCCCACTCTACCCACGATGAAGTTCTGCACCTCCGATAGTTGTTCCAATGTCATATGGCAGAGATCGTGCACGCTCGGAGAGCTGAAGTAACCGTCGTTTTCTTTTTCGAGCAGGTTTGTGCCGGCAGCATCGCCGTTGTTCACCAGGGAGGAGGACTCGGGCGCGCTGTTCCGGCTCGATTGATCTTGTTTGAGACGTTTCGTCTTGACAATCTCCTCATCTGACAAGGAGTCGTCGTCGCTGAGGTCGCCAGCGTTGAGAGCCAGGTCGACAATGCGCCGGCGTTTGGGTTGGAAAACCTTGTCTGCGTCTATCAAGTGGAACTTCGATGGCGTGGACTTGATGACCAATTTCCGGATGTCGGCCACATTGCGCGAGAGCGGCTTGGTCTGGTCCCGTTTGTGCGCCTTGAAATGGGTCATGCTGACGACTGGCAAGTCGTCTACGCGGTTCGTTGGCTTGAAGATACCGTAGGGCTTGGCATCGCCGAAGCTTGCCGAGGTGCGGAAGATGTTGAACGTCTGGGCCAACCTCAGAAGGAGCGAGGGCTCCGTGTTTTCCGGTTTAGACAGCGCAGGCGAGAACGAGCGTTTCGTGTCTTGCGAAGAGGTCTTCTGATAAAGCGAGCTCGTTATGGACGGAGGCATATACTGCTCTGTTTTTGCAATCGTGTTGAGGATGGAGTTAGAGCCGTACGGGTTGGCCGAATTGGCCACGGGCGCGCTGGGGTTGCCCAGGCTGTTTCCGAATAAGCCGCCGGAGGCAGCATTCAGTGTCGCTGAGTTATTCGAGCCAAAGAGCCCGCCCAGCGAGGTGCTCGAGGCGCCAAAAAGGCCCCCACCGCCCGTATTTCCGCCGGAATTGGACGTAGAGTTTCCGAATAACCCGCCAGCGGCCGGCTTGGTCGAGGCGCCAAAGAGGCCGCCGGTCTGAGAGGCGCCAGCGTTGCCTGCACCACCAAAAAGGCCGCCCGCTGAACTGCTATTGGCGGCAGGTTGTGAAGTGTTTACAGAGAGTCCGGCAGCGGCCGCAGCCGGCTTGAAAAGTCCGCCAGGCTGGCCGCTACTGCTTGCGCTTGTGTTTCCAAAGAGACCCAGGCCCATGGTGGCGTTGTTTGTGCCGTTTGTGTTGCCAGAAGCGGTGTTTCCAAAGAGACCACCGCCCAGAGCCTGATTCAGCGAAGTGTTCCCGAATAAACCGGTCCCTGTGCCGCTCGTCGTGTTGCTGGCGCCAAAAAGTCCATTGGCTTGGCCCAGCACACCGGCTTTGTTGCCGAAAAGGCCTCCGCTTTGCGTGTTTGCGCCGGAGTTGTTCCCAAAGAGTCCTGGCTGTGCGGCGGTGGGCTGTGCGGCCGTATTGCCGCCAAAAGAAACGGTTCCGGCGCTCGATGGGGTGTTACCAAACGTTGAGCTTGCCACTCGGGAACCAAACAAGCTGCCTGTCGTAGAAGTCTGGGAGTTTGCGGTGCCGTTGGACGGCGGCTGGAATCCAGTGGTATTTGAGTTGGAATTGCCGAAAAGGCCGCCCGACGCAGCGTTCTGACCTGGCTGCGCCACGCTGCCGCTGTTTCCAAAGCCGGACGTGCCACTCCAGGATTGGCCAACGTTCATGGTGGTACAATCGAGTGGTTTTGTGGCGGAAGTTGGTGTCTAAACATGCCTGGCTAAAAAATACTCAGTGGTGCGCGGTGCAGGACGGGCTTGCTGCGAAAACCAGATGGTGAGAGTGGTGAGAGTGGTGAGCTGGAAATGTAGAGCTGATACGTAATGCTAACAATTTACGGCTAACATGTACAACCGACCGTACAGTCGACAGCACAGCTGCTTATAATTCTGACTGCTCTACTGACTATACAGCTGACTACACTGATACAAAAGAGCCGGTATTTCTATTCAGTGTGATTCTAATTGTCTGCCTTTCCCCGTGCGCGTCTTCCCAGTTTCGCTCACTCGCTCGTGATCTCAAGCTTCATGTACCCTTCCGCACAGTACCAGAACTTGTCAAACTTCCTCAAGTGCGGCTTGGCGCTGTAAACCGTGTTGGGCACGCCCACATCTACAACGTAGTGCTCGACGTCGTCCACGAGCGACCCGTGGTTGTACGCGTGGAGGAGCCCGCTGATGGGGAGCCCGAGCGACACAATGTACTGGCTGTTGATCTGGAGCTCGGCGTCCAGAACAGTGCCGGACCCGCCGTCGATGCCCGACGCTATATCTAGCGACAACACCTTGAACTTCTGGCGAGACTCGTTGGCCCAGCGCACCACCTGGCGGAGCGTGGCCATGCTTTTTTGCGTGTAGAAGATGTCCGGTAGCTGGCTGGCGAGCCCCTGCAAGGCGTCGATGACGAGCTCGACGGGCGTCTCGAGCTGGTTATGCAAGAGGTCCAAGAGCTGCGCAAACTCGGTGCTCACCACCTTGCCGCCGCATTTCTCGAAGAGCTGGCACTGGTGGAGCATGTCCGAGTCGACAATCTCCTCGTTGATCACGTACGCGAGCACACGCACGCCGTGGTTGGACAAGTGCCGCCCCAATGCGAACGCACGCGTGCTGCAGTGGCTGCTGCCGATCAAGAGCAACACAAGCGGCGGCAAGTTGTGGTTTTTGCGGTTGCTCAACCGCACTGAGCCCCCGAGCACTTTCGACACCACTAGCCCGTAGAGGTTGGACGCGCTGATCTCCACCGCCGTCCTACCGTCGACCCCGCACAAGTCCTGGGCAGCGCGCTCGATTTCGAGGAGCTGGACGGGCGACGCAAGGGGCACGGGCGCCAAACTACTGGCAAAAACCATCTTGTACGCGTGAGAATCGCGGGCAGCGGCGGCGCCGGCGTGTGAGGTGCCCCCGACGGTCACCGGCAGCGAGAGCCGCTGCGACAACGACCCGATGCTGTGCCAGCTGTCCTGCTTGGCTGTTTCGAGGACCATTTCGTCGTTGTCGTACTTGTCCTGGGCCTTTTTCTTGGACTTGGGCTTCTCCACCTTGTTGTGGCCCACGAGGCGGTCCAGAACGCTCACGTGGTCGTTTTTCTGGAAGTCGGCAAACACGGACTTCTTGTCGAACATGGCCAAGTTGGCGGCAAAGTCAAAGTCGGTCGACGTCTTGATTTTCTGCACGTCGGACTCCCAGCCCTGCGATTTCTTTGCGAGCTGCGGAGTGCCGCTCTGCGACGGCGCCTTCGACATCGACGAGTTGGACGACACTGCCGTGTCTGCGTCCAGCTGCGGCGCATTTTTGCGTTTTTGCTTGCCTTCTGCTGGTAACTGAACAACCTTCAAGTCTCGCACCAACAAGTTGTCGATTACTCGGTTTCCCAACGTGATCTGCCTGGCGTCGACGTGCGAAACAATACCCTGCGTCTGCGTGCCATCTTTGAGATGGAGCACCACACTGTAGTCGACAAATTCGGCCATTTCCGGTAGATGTGGTTGAGCGGAAGTGCTTGGGGAAACCTGTGCCTGGCTGTCGAGAACAGGTGCGGCCAGCGCGAAAAAATCAAGCACAATCCTGCTGACGGCAGAATTTGCAATGGGACCATTGTACCCGATGGCGGCAAAGCAGGTTTTGGAATTGGCTGCTGGCGGCACATGCATAGCCGAACGTACGTGAAGCGTAGGTCTTTGGTGGTTTTTCGGCGTTTTGGGCGTTTAGTTTTTTGTTGTTGTTTCTATGGCATTATGTGGCCCTTACTCGCTGCGTCCTCAGTTTAATTTATTACCTATAAACTGCCTGCGCGGTTTACAGCCGCGCACCGTCCTAGCCTGGGGCCATATCGCCCAACTGTAGTTTCGCGCCCAAAGAAACTTTAAGTTTCACCCAAAATGTCTTCACGCCAAACTCTAATTCACCAAAATGGGGCCCAACTGTAATTCACTAAAATGAATTCACGCCCAACCGTAGCCCAAAATGTTTCATACGCATCTGTAGTTTTAATGCTTCAACAACTGTATGTTCACGTCCAAAGTGCTTCCACAACAGTAGTTTCACATCTAAACGCTTCCACAACAGTAGTCTCACATCCAAGATGCTTCCACACCATCTGTAATCTCACAGCCCAAAACTCCCCCTCTACTCCTTCACGGTCTGAAGATTGCCGAGGGACAAATCTTTGACCAAGTCGCTCACCATCTGCGCCTCTCGGCAACAGGAGCCGACCAACTCCTCGGCACTCTTCATCAAGAGCTGGCGCTCGCGGACAAGGTGTGTCTTGAGCACGCTCTTGATCTCGGCGCTCAAAAACCCGTTCTGGTTTCGCAACTCCTTGAACTCGTCGTCCTTGCTCTGCAACTGGCTCTTCAAGTACTTGATCTCGAACGACTGCCTCTCGCTCTCCGTAGACAAGTACTCGATCAACGACGCAGTCTCGTCGTCGCCCTTGTCGTCGCATTTGAGCAGCAGTAGCTGCTTCTGAAGTTCGTCAATCTCGCCCTTGAGCGCGTCAATGACGGTTCTGTCTTTGCTTTGGAGAAGCCCCCACTCCACCGGCTGCGAGAGCTTTGTGCTGGCGCTGGCCCGCGCTTTAGTCTTGATTCTCTTCGCCTGGCTGGCGTAGTTGAGCGTCAGATGGGTCTCGAATAGGTCGGTGGGCGACACGCAGAAGATCATCGACGTTTTCGAGTTGCCCGCCAAGTTCTCCCGGAGCAAATACGTCAACGTGGAGTCTCGGTACGGAACAACCGCCTTGGAGTCCAGTGAGAGGATCTTCATGCACCGCCCCAACACCGTAAGCGACTTGTTGATCTGCATGCCCTCCTTCAAGCGGCACGCCAGGCTGGAATTCTGTGTTCTCGCCAATCTCTCCGACCCAGCCAAGTCCACGAGCTTGATATTGGAGACCAACTCCTCCACCGGCGCGCCCACGGTCTGCGCAGTCAGCGTTTCGTTGCCCGAAAACCGCGTCTGGCGCAACGTGAAGTTGAGCACGGCGTGCGACCTCGACGAACTACCATTCATTTGTGTCGCCGCCACGACTCGGGCAGCGTTTCCTTTCTCGAGGTGCTCGAGAAACTCGCCAAACGTGTTCACCGTCACACTGGTACTGCCCTCAACGTAAGGCCCCGTGGCCGGGTCCTCCCTGACGCGGCAGATCTTTGAGTTTGCTAGCAAATCCTTCACCTTCTCGTTGTATATCTCGATGTAGGAGAACGAAACCTCGCAGTCGATCTTCTCCTCGACCAACACCTCCTTTTGGCGCAACATGTCGTGCACCGTGAGCGGAATAATCCCTGGATTGTTCTCCCCGCCCATCATCGTGAACGTTTTGCCTGCGCCGGTCTGGCCGTACGCCAACAAGCACACATTGTAGCCTTGGTAGAGGTGCTCAAGCAAGTTCAACCCGCACTTCTGGTACATCGACACGTTGTCGTAGTAGTTTTCGTCGTCGGCCCGGTGCGAGCTGATTGCCTCGTCAAACACGTACTTCTTTTTGCCCTTGGGGTGGTCTAGATAGACGTGGCCCGGGCGTTCTGGCGGCATATGCACTAAGCAGGCGCCTTCTTCTCGCGGAAGCAGCGGGCGCACACGCACAAGCACCTTGATGTTTGTGGACATCGCAGTGGTTGCAAAAAAAAGCGGAAGTGTTTTGTGGTGGGCGGATTTGGGGCGGACCCACGGCTTTATGGCTGCGGGTTCGCACGTTTGTTGTAGGTGTAGGGCAGACGGAATAAACATGGCGCCTGCACAAGCAGGACGCGGAGGTCGGAGGATGCAAGATACGGGCGATACGGGCTAGTTGATGGGCAAGTTTCTGGTGTACTGGTGGATGGTGGCGCATGGTGGTAAATTACCTGTTGTTGCGTGTGGCGGTGTTTTGTAACTTTTGCAGTTTTGGTGTGTTTCTGCTGCTTGCACTTTGTTCTTGATGGCAGCTGACAGCCGTGCCAGTGCCAGCAGCGAGCGAAGGAAGCGAGCGCTGGAAGCGAGCGCGCGCAGAATTAGGTCGGCCCCAGCCTCGCAGCGCCCGAGAAAGGCAGAGTGCGAAAATTAGCACTCGGGTGAGGACAGGGCAGTATTTATATTTCTGCGTGCGTATTTATATTTCTGCATGTGTATCTCCGTGTGTGTGCCATCTGTGTGGCTGCACGACTGCGTGCTTGTACGCATCTGTTTCAGATTTGTAACAGATTTCAGGGTGCCATTGGCCCTGGTGTTCTCACCGCACTTTCGCAGGCTGAGGGGTGTCTACCGCAGTCTTGCAAACCACTGTCAGTGCCGGGCGAGAGCAGAGAGAAAAGCAGCAACGCTGCAATTTCCGCCAACAAACACAGTCCGTAACAATGCTTACAAAAATGTTTACAAAAATGTTTACAAAAATGTTTGTAGAAATGTCTGTAGAAGCGGTTGTAGAGATTGTCGCGTGGAGCAGAAACAGCCGCCGCCAAAACGGGCAAACTTACGAAGTACAGCTCGGCTGCCGCTGACATTCCTGGCCCAGAGTCCCCTCTTGTGTTTTCCTGTCACCGCGCGGGGACCGAGCAACCCACGCCGCCATATCTGCGGCGGCGGTCACGTGAACGCGGGCCCAGATTCTCACTCATACACAGGCGCCTCTAAACACTGCTACCTACCCCTCTGCGCAGCAAAACCTTAATCAGCTAGCCGACGGCCACCGCATATATACCACATCTTTTCTCCTCTGGAGCACTAGAAAAAAGCTACATAGCTACCACAGCACCTTAAGGCAACATACATATTCGGCCGCCCGCAAAAAAATGGCGCCTTTTCTCCTGCTCAGCGACGCCAGCAGCCGCCACCCGCTAGAACGCAAACCGTGGTTTGTCCACGTCACGGCGGATGGCATTTTACCCCTGTACCTACTGCCAGGATCGCAGGTGACACAAATCCTCGACTCAAGCTACACGTATGTGCAACTCCGGGCCGACTCACATGACTTTCTTCGGCTCCAGCTGCTCTGGCCGGCGTGGACCGCCGGCTCGTTTGCAACTGCGGACTCCAGCGGCGTGTACGCCATGCCCGAGGCGCCCAGCGAGCGGGCGTGCCTCCAATTTCTCCTGCTGCCGAAGGACCACGGCGCACGCCACCTTGAGCTTGATTTTCTTGACCTTCTTACGCGAGACATCAACACAAACACCAAACTACTCCTGAACGCGGCACCCGGAACCGCCGAGCAGAGCTCGGAGCACACGTGCACGTTGTCCGTGCGTCTCATGCACGGGGAGAACGCAAAGGCGACGTTCAGCGCGAACGACTGCCTCATGGACGTCAAGCGGTGGCTCCAGCTGGAGCAGAACATTCTGTTGATTCCCGACGACGACGAGACGTTCTCCAAATACGTGTACATCGGCCACTACAAGCCGTCGCGGTACGCATTTTTCTCGCCCGCTGCGCGGTGCACGTTCTCCGAGGCCGAGGAGCTTCTCAAACTCTCGGATCTCGGGTTATGCCCGCGGCTGGCGTTGATCTTGCGGCCCGACTTTGACGAAAACGCCATCCGCGCCGCGCGGGTGGCCGACGAGAGCACGGCCAAGCTGCTATTCAGGAAGGTGGCCGGCGTCTTACACGCGGTGTACTCGTTTTTCGACTATGGCGTTGACGAGGCCAGCAGAGATTTGCAAGACATGGCCGCGGAGCACGCGGAGCACGCACCTGTCACCTCTGTGTTGGGGATCTCGGGTCTGCAGGCTCCGCCGGTGCCGATTCTGGACGTTGCCGGAGACCACACCCCGGCGCCTGTGGCCGCGGCGCCGGTGTCGATTAGCGGGGGCGGCGGCGTTGTGCCCGTACAGCCCGTGCGCCAGGACACCGGCGATAAAGTGGTGAATGTTGCGCGGGAGGGAGCAAAGTGACGCATGAAGTCTACGGGACTTGGGCCGGGGGAACGGCCAGTTACATTTCACGGTCTAGTTGAAGCTAGAAGGCAGGGTTTTCTTTTAAGTTTACGGTTTTACAGGCCACTTTTTTACGTTGAGCATAGGCTGCCTGGCAGCAGCCTCGCAACAAGTATTTTATTAACGTTATTTTTTTATTTGTCCAAGTAGACACTGCTAGTTGGCTGCCCGAGACTGGATTAATTCTTCTTTGGTTTTGATGTCTACACACTGGCTATTAATTTTCTTTAATTTTCCGTAATTTACCACCTTTTCGTTCATTTCGCTTGGCCGTTACTTCTCGCCTGCTCGCTTCTCCACACTACGTGCCATCTCGGCCCTCACCGCGCATCCTACCGGTAGCTAATCGCAGCAGCACGGCCGGATAGAACCACTACAGAAACACAAACACTCAAAAAAAGACACTCACACCTGCACGGCAAGCCATGGAACAATCGTCGCTATGCGTCTTGGAAAACCTCCTACGGCTCCCGGGCTCCCCGGCCGGCGTAGTGCCGGACGCCTCGGTGCTCACGTGCGGCTGCCTAGTCTCAGAGCAACAGCACCTCAGATCCGGCGACGGCGTCTGTCCGAGCTGTGGCACGCCCGATGTGCACATATTGAAGCCCGTGCTCCCTCTTCGGGAGCTCTACAAGGTAATTGAGGGGTTGCGTGAGCAGATCGGCAAGGAAGACCGAGTGCGCACGCAGAAGTCTTCTGTGCGGCAGAATGGCTCCGACCCGGCACGGTCGCTAGGCTCGGATATGGACCTTTTGTCGTTGTTTTGCAAGTATGCGAAGGAGGAGCAGAACGCCGCGTCTGCTGCGCTGGTCGGGGCGTCGTCGTCGCCGCAAAACGTAAATGTCAAGGCCGTGGCTGCGAATGTCGCTGTGGGGGCCGTTTCTGCGGCGAGCGGGTCGCCCAAGGTAGAGAAAGCACAGCCGGCAACGCTACAGAAATCACAGCCAGCAGCACTGCAGAAAGCTCAGCCAGCAGCGTTACAGAAAACACAGCCGGCGACACAACTGACGCTCAGCCCGGTCGTGCGGCGGCAGCCCACAAACCAGACGGTAGCATTTTCGGCGGAGGACGATCTCGCGTACGGGCTTGACGAGAACGAAGAGCGCAACTTCTCTCAGTGCTTTCCCTTCCACCGTATGGTGACGAGTTTCCCGACGCAGCTGGGTAAGCTCTCGTTCAGTTCGCGCAGCTTGGTCCGGCGGCCGGTGCGGTTCACCGGGTCGGCAATCACGTCGCGGTTTGACTACGCCACGCGGCTGGAGGTGACGTTGTTCGCGTTGATCTCCGACCGGAAGTGGGAGTTGTACCGGTATTCGTCCGGCAGACCCTCGCTTTTGGCGTGCGGCAAGCTGACGGGCGAGTACGGACCCAGTCACAGCGCACTCAAACTGCCTCAGAACGAGCGGGTGGTCCGCAACGACTTTGGCGAGAAGAAACCGGCAGCTGACGCGCCGGGCGCCCTAGCGGCGCGGCTCAGGTCCTCGGCACAGCTCTACTGCTGCTTGTCGCACACGTACTTGGTGATAGCGGGCACGCAGGGCGTGTTCCGCGTGCTCAACGTGGACGCCAGCCGCGGCGACGTCGGGCTGCCGGTGTACACGTACTTGACGGACTTCCCGATCCGGTGCGTGTCGTTGGCGCCGTCCGACGACCTCATTGCGTGCGGAATCACCACCCGGGAGAAGCGCTCGGGCAAGCAGCAGCCGTTCATCATCTTGCACCGGCTAAAGGCGTCGGACTCTGGGTCCGTGGAGGTGAGCCCACTCTCGATCGCGGTGCCTTTCCGGGACCCGCTCAAAATCCTCTCCTTCGACGCATCCTCGACGCATTTGCTCTGCTGCACGGTGTACGAGATGCGGTACTTCATCATCCGCCTACGCGGCGAGGGGCTGCTGGACTATAAGAAGCTTCGGTTGATCTTCTCCGACACACGGGTGCCGCGGAAGCCCCGGACGGCGTCCCGCGGCCTGGCCTCTGGAGATAGCGAAGACGGCGTGGACGAGCTCCTCGACTCCGAGGACGACGACCAGATGTTCGACAACGAGGGCATCACCGGCGTGAAGTTCGGCCCGCGGTACACCAACACCGTCGTGATCACGTCGTCGTCGTTGAAGAACCGGCCGTCGATCGTGCTCAAGTTGAACGGCGCGCCGGTGGAGGCCCGGCGCAGGCACGACGGCTTCGACAACGACCTCTTCCAGGACTCCACGCACATGTCCATCCTGGGCAGCGCCGTGGACGCAGTGGACGAAAGCAACACCGCGGTGGAGAACGTCGAGGTGGTGATGAAGCTCCACGAAATGGGCTCCAACATCTACGGCGTGGAGGTGTCGCCGCGCGGGGACTCCATGGTGTTTGTGGACAAGCTGGGCCGGTTGCTTTTGGTGTTGACAGAGCGTGCGAACGGCAGCTGGGGCAGCCTGCTGCACCTGAACAACACGATAGTGTTGCTAGGCGAAGTGTCGCCTGCCCTACGGTTCAATGAGGCGGCGTCGGTGTGCTACTCGTCTGACGGCGGCAAGATTATGGCGATTGACCGCAAGGGCGTGTTGCAGGTGTTTGACTTTACCAAGGGCATTCCTGGCGAGGACCCGGACGTGATCAAGTGTAAAATTATCAGTCTCTGACCGGTGAAGTTACAGATCACACTATACCTACGGCGTTACTTACACTTCGAGAGCACTTTGGCAGTGCTGTGAGTCTTTCAGGGAAGACAATTTGGCAGTTGAAATTGGCTACGCCTTGCCTCTTTCCCTCCCCTTCGGCATCTACCTTGGCAGTTATGCCGTGTCTACAATTTCGTTCCCGCGTTGGCAGCTGCTTTGGCTGCGGCAGTTTTGACTAGCATTATATCTACCATGGCGCTTTCGCAACTTCGCGGCCCCAGAACTGGCCGCGAGCCACAGCCGGCACGGCAGCGCGCCAGGCGCCACACCAGCCTATGGCTCACCAAAACACCACCGCCATTTTGAGAAAACGGCGGCCCACAAGCGCCCGCCCCAGCAACAGCAGAGTACCTCAAGGTCAAGCAATAGAGGCAAAAGTACGCTCTGCAGCATTTTCATTCTACACCATTCTCATTCTACACCATTAACATTCTGCAGCGTTGGTCGGCCCTTCGCGCGGCGTTCCAGCCACGGCCCTGGAGATGAGCTGCGCATGCAGAACGGCCGCGTGGCCCCACCTTGCTCACCCATACTTCACCTGTTCTACACCAAAGCACAACACAAGCAACATGCCCGTCCCCCCTCTCGTTGACGATGCGTTGGACTTGATCGGCAACACGCCTTTGATCAAGCTAAACAAAATCCCGCAGGCGTACGGCATCAAGGCCAAAATGTATGCCAAGGTCGAGTTGTTCAACCTGGGCGGGTCCATCAAGGACAGAATCGCCAAGAACATGGTGTTGGAGGCCGAGAAGACCGGCCGCATCAAGCCGGGATACACGTTGATCGAGCCCACGTCGGGTAACACCGGTATTGGGTTAGCGTTGGTTGGCGCAGTCAAGGGATACAGGACCATTATCACGTTGCCCGAGAAGATGTCCAACGAGAAGGTTTCTGTGTTGAAGGCGTTGGGCGCAGAGATCATCCGGACGCCCACCGAGGCCGCGTGGGACGCGCCGGAGTCGCACATCGGCGTGGCCCGCAAGTTGGAGAAGGAAATCCCCAACTCTGTGATTTTGGACCAGTACGGCAACGAGGCCAACCCCAACGCGCACTACTACGGCACCGGCTACGAGATCTGGGAGCAGACCGAGGGCAAGGTCACCCACTTTGTCGCGGGCGCCGGCACCGGAGGCACCATCACCGGGATCTCCAAGTACTTGAAGGAGAAGAACCCAGACGTGGTGGTGTACGGGGCCGACCCCAAGGGCTCGATATTGGCGGAGCCCGAGTCCTTGAACGACTCCAGCGAGGGCTACCTCGTTGAGGGCATTGGCTACGACTTCATTCCTGACGTCTTGGACAGGAAGTGGGTCGACCACTGGATCAAGACCGACGACGCCGAGTCGTTCAAGTTGGCCAGAAGAATCATCCGGGAAGAGGGCATTCTCGTGGGCGGCTCCTCGGGCTCCGCCTTGCAGGCTGCGCTCGAGGTCGCAAAGGACCTCAAGGAGACAGACACGCTTGTGGTGGTGTTCCCGGACTCCATCAGATCGTACTTGTCCAAGTTTGCGGACGACGAGTGGATGAAGACCAACGGCTTCGACGTTGAGGAGGCGAACTCCGCTGCGAACAAGACCGACGACTTCTTGAGCCGCAAGACCATCAAGGACTTGGTCGCGGACAAGCCGCCCGTGGTGACCGTCACGTTGGCCGACACCGTGGAAAAGACGTTCAACTTGTTGCAAAGCAACGGCTTTGACCAGTTGCCGGTGTTGAGCACGGGCGGCAAGCTTGTTGGCTTGATCACGTTGTCGGGAATCTTGAAGTCGCTCTCCACGAAGAAGGTGCAGATGACGAGCTCCATCCGGAGCATATTCTTGGACTTCCGTAAGTTGGCCGACTTTGAGAAGTCCTTCTCCATCACGAAGAAATCGGGCTTCACGAGGCGGTC
Organism: Metschnikowia sp. yHMJ9; assembly: GCA_030444895.1. NCBI lineage: Eukaryota > Fungi > Ascomycota > Pichiomycetes > Serinales > Metschnikowiaceae > Metschnikowia > Metschnikowia sp. yHMJ9. The sequence continues at coordinate 145,380 of JAJMQU010000012.1, read as the reverse complement.
GTACCAGGACATCACCTTGGACACGTCGTTGGCGTTGTTGAACAAGTTTTTCGAGACCAACTCGAACGCCATCATTACCGACAGCGAGATGAAGCCGGTGCAGATTGTGACCAAGGTGGACTTGTTGTCGTACATGACCAAAGAGATTGCCTACTAGGCAGTTGCTAGAGAAAGCGAGAAAGAAGACGCAAGAGAATGGCCACCCATGGTCCTGGCAGGAATTCTACTAATACATTGTGTGGATCTATATATACTCTTTTCAAACCACCGCACCGTAACAGCTTCCGACGCGTAGGCTACCTCGCAGTGGCCCCGCGAGCCTAGGAAAACTTCCAGCGGTTGCCGCAGTTCTCACACGTGCAGAACGTGGTCAAGGGCTCGTCGGCGGAACGCGTCTGCATCTGGTAGTAGCTGACCTTCTTATGCTTGCACTTACCACACGTGAAACGGTCGGTGACTGCGCGCTTCTCCGTGGCGCCCTGCGCGTCGAAGAGGTTCTGCTTGTTCAACTTCTCAATCTCCTTCTTCAAAGCCTCCGGCGCCATCTCGCTGGGCGACATCTTGATGAACGCCGCTGGCGAGATGTGACCTTCTAGCAACCGCCCGCGCAACTGCGGGTTCTTCTTGTTGCGCAAGTTCATGGTGTACGTGCGCAACTTGTTGCGGTAGTTGTCCGTGACGGCGGAGTACTCCGACTTGTAAACCTCGCTCTCGATTTCTTGCGCCACACGTAATATTGTCTTGCTGTCGTCGTCGCGCTCTATCGCCAACGCCGTGTACAACGCGCTGATGGACGCGTTCCTCGTTGGGTTCTCAAACACCGTCGTGTTGACGCCGTCGGTCTTTGGGTTCCGCGGGCCGGAATGGAACTTTCCTGCTGCCGAGCCGGCGGGAGGGCGGGTCGGGGACGCCAGCGGTGGTGAAGCAGCAGCCGCCGCCGCCGCGTCTTTCGCCAGCTTTTTGGACAGCTTCTCGCTCTGCACGACCTCCTTCCACTTCTTGATCATTTTCTTGACCAAGCCGCTGATTTCCGCATTGGGGTTGGATCTGTACTTGTTCACCGAGACGCCGACTTTGGTTTCTCGCAAGAGCTTTTCCGTGGGCTGCACGCCGTCGTTTAGTATGTGCAAGAGCTTAAGTATGGTGGCGCCATCGGTGCTCTTTTCCAAGTTGGACACCGTCGACTTGATTTCCTTGACGTCCATGGCTGAAACACGGCGGGTTATGGCTGGCGGGCTGGCGCTGATGTAGCAGAAGCGTGTGCGGTGCACGACCATCAACGGGTGCGCACCTCTTCTCTGAGGTGAGCCTGAAGTATACTGTCAGCAGTACGCATTCAGCGTTTTTGCCAGCACAAAGATATCATACTGCCATACCCTATACTGGCAAACACTATCCTACCTCACACTATACTACCACACACTATACTGCCTAACACAACCTGCCACACTAGACTGCATCACACGACACTGCCAGATAATACACTCCTCACACCAAATACACCCGTAAATCTGCTTCCCCCACAATGAACGTCACCCAGGACTCCATCATCTACATCAGCAGCATCCCGTTCGACTACACCGAGGACCAGGTGGGCGAGATCGCCAAGTCTGTCGGCCCCATAACCGACTTGAAGCTCATGTTCGACCCGACGACGGGCCGGTCGAAGGGCTCGGCGTTTATCCGGTACTCGGACCGAGAAGCGGCGCTCTCCGCCGTCAGAAACTTGAACAACATGCAAGTGGGCAACCGGTACTTGCGGTGCACGTTTGCCAGCGACAGCGACGCATTCGATGCCGTGCCAGACTTTTCCAGCTATAACAAGTTGCCGCCGTTGCCGCTCGGCGTGCAGCTCTACCAGAACCAGACCGCACTGCAGGCGATTGCAGGGATTTTATCGTCGCTAGATCTGCAGACGGCGGCGCAGATGCTCAAGGAGGCACGGGCCATGTGCTTGGAGAACCCGCTGCTTATGAAGAAGCTTCTCGTGCAGTGCCCGCAGCTCGCGCACGCGCTTGTGGAGACGAGCTTGATGATCAACGTAACCACCAAGGAACTCGTAGAGTTGTGCGTCAACCGGCCCCAGCAGAACGTGGACGTGTTGAGCTACCGCCACGTGGAGATGTTGCGGCAGGTGAACGCGCTTGCGCCGGACGAGCTTGCGGCGCTTGACGACGACCGACGCAAGGTGGTGGAGAGTGTGCGCAACGAGATCAGCAAGGGCTCTTACGGCATCATAGACTGAGGGCACGTAATGGGAAAGGAACGACCGGGGGAAATGCCCTCCTAAAATGTATTTATTAGTATCCAACCCGGCCGAACAATGTAATATATTAGATGGGTCTGACAATATAACAGGGCATTACATTCGATTAAGAAATCGTTACTTTCGGTTCATAATACTACCTGGCATTTGGTGCTTAAAAATATTACATTCGGTTGATAAGATTACCTTACATTCGGTGCCTAATAATACTACATTTGCTTCATAAGAATATTACATAGGGCCCTTAGGAATATTACATGCGGTGACTAATAATAATACATTTGCTTCATAAGAATATTACATTCGGTTCATAAGATTACCTTACATTCGGTGCCTTATAATAATACATTTGCTTCATATTACATTAGGCCCTTATCAATATTACATTTGGTGCCTAGTTACATTACGTTGGGTCCTTAAGAATATTCCATTAGGCCCTTAAGAATATTACTTGTGGAGCCAAATAATACTACATTTGGTTCTTGTTCTTTGTCCTACAACCGTTCGCTATACTCAAAACACCGAGGGCCAATATATAGAGCAATTTAACCGCGCCGAAGCCTAAGACAAGTAACGGACTTAGGGTGTCTAACATTTACATAGATTTAATGATATCACTATTTGCAACACTGCAGTGACTGCGACTTTGCACAGCCACATACGAATATTACATACCTTCACGTTGGCAGAAGCCAATTATAAAGGGGAATAATTTTCCGAAGTGGTAGATAATGTTAACATAACATTTTGCTTTAACCTTCTACAACCTATACATATTGAGATCAGCGTAGCACCATCCCAGCCAGGACCAAATACTTCGTACCAAAATACATCGCACCGAAATAAATCGCACCCGATGTTTCATGTCCCCCCTCTTGGGCGGCGCACGCCCGCGACATCAACTCAAACTCAACTCCACCTGCGTCTGCTCTACCCGACAATGAGGAGAAACATGCCGCAGGCGCCGTCGTCGCCGTCGTCGATCCTCTACATCGGCTCGTTGCCCTTCGACTGGGACGAGGACAACTTGAAGGCTGTGGTGTGCGGCTTGGGCAACGTGCTTGACGTCCGCCTTGGCTTCGACCACATCGGCAAGAACAAAGGCTACGCTTTCGTCGAGTTCGAGCACCCGCAGCTGGCTCAGGCGGCAATGCAGGTTATATCCCGAATCCAAGTGATGAACCCGATGACCAATCAGATGCGGAAGTTGCGCGTCGAGCTTTCCAAGGAAGGTTTCCGCACGGGAAACAACGAGCACAAGTCTGTGATTCCGCTAAACGCGTCGCATTTGCCCAATGGCGTCCAATTTCCGCCCGAGGTCTTAATCAGCCACCCGGAGCTCCAGCGCGGACCACAAGGCAAGTTTATGGGTGGCCCAAACATGCTGCTTCCCGGCGGAACGCCGCCAGCGGGCCATAGTCCCGCTAGCGGCAACATGGTGGCTGCAAACTACGGCGGTGGCGGCGCTGCACCCGCGGCAAATCCGCCCTCCGCGGCCAACACACTCCCGGACGAGAGCTTGCGAGCGACGCAGTTTCTCCCGCAGGCCGGAGAGCTCCCGTTTGCCAAGCCGGACAACATAAACCAGACATTGAGCGAGATTCCGCCGCCGCAGCTTATTGAGTTGATTGCAAACCTCAAACAGATCCTAAACAGCTCGAACTCGGCCCGCGCCGCAGACGTGTTTCGCATCTCGCCCCATTTGGCCACCGCGGCCACGCAGGCGCTTTTGCTCATGGGATTCATAGACGAGGAGGTAATCCAGGAGGCCATGACGGCCGGGCAGGCGGGCCAGGCGGGCCAGGCGGGGCCAAACGGCATCCAGGTGCCACCTCAAAACGCAGCACAAGGCTACGGTGCGCAGGGAAACTTTGCGCAGCAAGGAAACTATGGGCAGCAGGGAAATTTTGGGCAACAACCAAACATGGGACCACAGCGCAACTACGCACAACCTCCACCGCAAAACCACCAGCCACACCCGCAGAAACCCAATGTGGGCTTCGGGCAGGGCCTGCCCAACTTGCCGCCCGCGCCCAGCATTCCTGCGACGCCGACGCGGTGGCCCAACTTGCCTCTTCTGACGCAGATGAAGCTTGCCAATGTGCCGAAAGACCAGGCGGAGTTGATTGTGCAGGTGCTTTCGTTGAGCAACGACCAGATCCAGTCATTGCCGCCAGACAGACAGGAGATGGTGATGGGCATCCGGCAACAATACTTGTGAGGTAGGGGATGTAGAAAAGGGAGAGAGCGACGACACTACGTACTATAATGTGATAGAAAGTGCGGTCTAGAAAGTGCGGTCTAGAGAGCGCAGTCTAAGAGAGCAGATAACTGTGCGAGGCAAAATGCTGCCATGCCTGCCTAACTTGCCGTGCGTTGGCCTCGTTTACTTTACTTCAACCATTTCTTCAACTACTTTGCCACTCTTCTATACTTACGTATCTTTATAAACGTCTCACGTCGGAGGCTACTTTACTTTTTCGCAGTAGCTTGTTCGCAGCCGTGTGCTCCACACTGCGCAGCGCGCGGTCACCTCAGCGGCTCAGATCACCCCAGAACACCAAAGTACTCTTGCAACAACGGCACAAAGCGCCGCCAGCGTGACGGATAGCACGCGCAAACATACACGCAAACACACACGCAGCATAGCCGAAACACATCTGAAACACCGCTGAGACAGCGACACACTTCCCCACCGCACACACTACCAAAAGCGGCCCTCCACAGCCATGAACGGAGCATTCGGCAACGGCTTGTTCAACTCCACGCTAATCGAAATGGACCTCGACGGCAACCTCGTCAACAACGGCGAGATGCCGTTCTGGCTCCGCGACATCATAGACCGCGCGTTTGCCGCCAGCGGCATTCGCATGAACCGCAAAGTGGCGTCCAAAGACGCCATAGCGTCCTTGCAAGACGTTGAGCCCGGCGCGCTAAAGGAACTGTCGTGCCCTATCTGCTACGACGCATACGACGTTGTCAGGAGCAAGAAGAAGCGGGCCAACCCGGAAACAGACGACGCCGGCGCAGCCGAGGCGCCCGACGGCACTGGACTGAGCGCCGTGGACTGGAAACTACACACTATGGCGCAACAATTGAACACACACGGCGTCAAAGTAGCGCTGCCGCTAGCCGCGCGGCAGTTCAGAGACCCCTCGCTCTTTCTACCCGTGGACATGGCTGCAAATACGCACGTGCGGTTCCCGCAGGCGAACTTGGCCACGCGAGAGCCCGTCACGGATACGGAAATGTTCCCAGCGATCCGTAGTTCAGCGGCAACGGTGGCGGCGACCCCCCTCTCGCAGCGCGAGCACACGCCCGTAGCCATCCCGAACTGTGGACACGTGTTCGGCAAGCCGTGTATTATCGAGTGGCTCAACAGAAATGTCAGCTGCCCGCTCTGCCGAAAAGAGGTCGAGGCGCTCAAGGAGACGGACCCCCTATCGAAGAAGATTGCGGCGATCAAGCGCAACTGTAACTTTACGTTTGCGCCAGGCCGCGACGCGGCCATCGAACATCTTGCAAGGCGGCTGACCGACGTGTTTAACCCTACGCGCAAGCCGTTCAACCCGTTGATCACTCCGCTCACAGACACGCTTGTGAACCAGGAATTGACCACGCCCACGTACCCGCTGTACTTGGTGCCGAGCCACTTGACGTGCTCGCGCGACCCGCAGTTGGTGATGACGCGGAAGTACCCGTTGTCGCACATTAGCGAGGAGAGCGTGCGTCGGCGGCCACCGGTGCTCCCACACTTGCCTGCGCTACGCCCTTTCCGGCCGCCAGCCAACACGTCGGTGAATTCGCCGCCGGGAGGCGGTGCAGGGGCAGCTGAGGAGACAGAGAGGGACAGGACAAATAGAGAAACTACGCTGGGATGACCGGAGGTTGAATAAGTGAGACTAAAAAGGGAGGATGACCGAACAAGACTACGAAAGAGGCTATAAAAGGAGACAGCCGTGGCAGTGAGCGACGAAATGGAGACAGTCTAGTCGGGTTAGTCGGGTTAGTCGGGTTAGTCGGGTTAGTCAGGTGAGACAGGTCAATCTGCTCAGGCGGCTGAGAGCATATACAGTAAAGCAGCTCAGAGCTAAGACAGACCAGACAGACCATACAGAGACGGACATCATCCTACATGAGACATTTAGGTCACTGCTTTCACCGTTCTCTATGGCATGCACCAGTTAACGGTGGCGTTTACGGGTGTACTGCCGAAATAGGGGCTGTTGGTAAACAGTCTTCTTACGGTGCGCAGATGTTGGGGTGCATGATGTATATAGCTGAGCGTGACACCGGAGGGCACATGACCGAGGCGGGCCGGAAGCGCTTCAGTGGAACGCCGCCGAGCTGGAGGGACCTGGAAAAGCTCAACACCGATTTCACATCATCACCCTGCCGTACAAAAAAAAAAAAAAAGCAGCAAAGTACCGAAAGTCGAGCCACAGCATCGACGCTCGTTTGTACTGCTGCTCCTGGGCACTGTGGTTCCCCCCGCGCTTATCTGTTCTGCTCCACCTGTCAAGTTTTTCCCTCAGGCTTTTTTACGTGCAGATCGCATCGGTGCATCGGTAATCAACCGGCGTCGTCAACTCCTCCCCCCCTTTTACCATCGTCGTCCGTACATAAGCGTTCGTGGACACAACCACCATGTCCGCCAACAGCCATGTGCGGTCGTACATCCAGCAGCATAACCTCACGTTTGCTCGGCCGCTTAGCCCCGAGCTCGACCTACCCCAGAAATCGCTGCCGAGGGACGTCCGGGCCGCCGGCGAAGAAACGCCCAGATCGCCCGGAGCGCTCCCTATGACCTCTCAATACTCGCCCGGGTCGCCGGTGTCGCTCAGTTCGTTGCTGCTGTGGGGCAGCGGCGTGCTGTCTTGGCAGAACCTCGATTTGCGGTCCTCAGGCCCGTCGCGCCCGCTTGACAAGCCACAACCACCAAAAAAAGCGCTGCTATCGACTCGTTTCCCGTTCTGCCAGTGCACGGACTCAATGCTCCGCGAGTCCAAGCACTCAGTGGACGTTTCTGTGCGGGATTTTGTGCTGAGCAGGCTGCTCATCTCGTTCACCGGGTCACTCCGCCCGCTCCTCGCGGTTCTCGAGGCACCTGAAGGCTCTGCGTCCGCCGAGTCGGTGGTTATGGCCGACGACGACAAGTGCGCGAGCTCCGGCGACGAGTCCACGCTCTTTTCCGCCAACGACGGCGCCACACGCGGCACAGGCGAGTCTGTGTGCAGCGTGGAACTGCTATCGCGGCCGTCGATTCTCGTGTGGCAGCAGATCGAGAGCAAGCGCTTGCGCAAGTTGGTGCTGGCGCTCCACGGGTGCTTTGCGGAGTTTTTCGGGCGCAGATCGGCGTTGGCTGCCGGTGACCCGCTCCTTGCAGACACTGTAAGCTACGCCACAAACGTGTTTTTACAGGAGTTCTCCGAGTCGGATTCCCAGGAGTTGTGTGCGGAGTTCTTGCGCAAGGCGCTGTCCGGGGAGCTCGACGACATGCTTGCGACGCTCCTAGACGACGCGGAGGAAAAGTACATTCTGCAAGGGTTCGACGATCTCCAGGACTTGATCTCCGAGAGCGTGTCGCCCGGCGGCGAGCCGCCGTCGCATTGCTGCGGTGCCCGGCTGTTGGAACAGCCGCGGTTCTACGAGGCGTTTCGCAAGCTGTGGCGGCTCAACCCGACCGAGATCCTAGACTACGACCTAGAGACACTCATGCTGTTCAGCCACCCCGCCAAACTGCGGCCTTACACCCAGTTGACAATCCGCAACCAGCTTCTCGACGACGCGGCTGAGACCGCGGTGGGCTTCAACTTGAAGAAGTTCTACTTTTACTTTCGGCGGGAGGTGCGGCTCGCGGGAAAATCGGGCCTGGCGCCAACGCCCGGTCTCGCGGAGCTCCGGTCGCTGTTGTATAACGCCGTGCAGGAGATTTCCCGGACGAGCGAAGGCGTGAGCGTGAGCCGTGCGAGAAGTGGCAGCAAAAAGGTGCTTCGGTTTGACGAGAAGACGTTGTCGCCGAAACCGGAGTAGCGTGGAGCCGGTCCGCGCGAAAAATAGAGCGAGTGATGCGAATAAACAGTGCGGCCAGAAAACAGTACGGCCGATGGAGAAAATAGTGCGGGGTCGCGAGTGCAGCCGAAGAGAAGCCAGGCGAGAACAAAAGCAGGAGCAGTGTACGAAAAAAGTAGCGGACACACCTCGTGATATACGAGATATTACAGTAGACACACAGAAGAGAGAGAGAGAGAGATAGAGAAAGAGAGAGAGGAAAAAAAAGGAAGAAAAAGTAGCCGGTGCAACCCCAGCAGTTTCCGGCCATGGCCCTGCGCGCAGTAATGACTGCGGCTGGAGCGAAAACAACTTCACCACGCGATCACCAGCAAATCTACCGCAACCAGCCAAAGGCACACACAGACCAGCGTCCGCCGCGCGCCATGGCCAAAGCAGAAGCAATGCCGCCCGACGACAGCCCGAAAAAGAAAAAAAGAAGAAACGTCGGCTCGTTTCCCTGCCTGAAGTGCCCCAAGGTGTTCTCCAGATCGGACCATTTGGCCCGCCATTACCTCAACCACCAGCCCAAGGAGGTCTACGTGTGCGAATTCTACGTGACCGGCCTCAACGGCACGCGCCGCCGCTGCGACAAGACGTTTGTGCGGAAAGACCTTCGCGAACGGCACCATAAACGGCATCTCGTGGAGACAAACGGCGATCACCGCGGCTTAGATCTCGCAAACAGCCCCGCACAGATGGCCACGCTCGTCGACGAGAAGCTGGCGGTGCCCCCGGTCGATTTTGCAAGCGCGGCGCTCCTGATGCCGCCGCCATCGGCCGAGGTTCTCGCGCACACGGGGCCGACACTGTTGGTGAGCGCTCTGGCCGGAGACGGGCCGCTTACGGCGTCTGAACTGGGCCGAAACGCCCCAAAACTCTCGCCTGGCACCTTCGTGAGCGGGCCGGACGCGCCGGGCCAGGTTTCGGCGCAGGTGTCGGCGCAGGATTCGGCCCAGCAGCCGCCCACGCCGGCGATGGTGTCGCCGAACGGTCTCGCCGGTCCACCGCAGCAATACTCCGCCCCAGTACACGCGCCGTTCCAGTACGGACGGGCCCAGATGCCCTACGCGCAAGGCAGCTACTTGCCGGCGCAGCACGGAATGGGGTACGCGCCGCTCCGACCGCAAAACGCGTACCAAAGCATGATGATGGGCCCGCAGCACATGCGCAGCGATCCACCGCACTACAGACCGCCCCCGGCGGGCGGCGACGGGCTCCAGAGCGGGCACAGCCTTGTGCAGTCGCAGAACGACATCATCTCGTGGCTCTTCACCGAGTCGCCGCAGGACTTCAAGCTGCTCCACTCGATGTCGCCCGCGTCCACCATGTCAGGCGCTTCTGAGATGCACCTGTCGCCAACCAGCGGCCAGTTTCTCCCCGGCGTGCCGGCGATGCAAGCAAGCGACGTAGCGCTCCACGAGCGGCTGAAATCGGGCCACTATCCGGACCAGCCGATGGGCGCCGCGGCCTACAGAAACACCGTGGTGGACTCTCTACTCAACTTGGGGCTCCAGGACCTCAACTTCTTCTCAAACAACGACAACCCGCTTGAGGAGGCGTTCATGCGGTTCCAGAACGACCAGCACGACCACACCGCGGACGGCAGCGTCCGCAAATACAGCATGTTGGGAGTGTCTGTGTCCTCCAGCTCGCCCACCACCACCAACGAATCGGGCACTCCAAGGCTGGCCACCGACAGCTACACGCGAAGCGTGGACAAGGGCTCGGTCAAGGACCGCTTGCTCTACCACTCCACGAAGGTGAACTTGGAGAAGCACCAGCACCTCTACGTGAACGACCGCATTTTGGCGCGGATGATGCATGCGCTCCCGCAGCTCTCGATGGAGGGCATCGGGGCCATCTTCACCCAGCCCGAGGAGGACCAGCTGGAGTTGACCCACATGTTCTCTTTCTACCTCTTTGCATACTGGGAGGCGTTCCACCCGCGATTCTCCATCTTGCACAAGCCGTCGTTCAGCACGGCCACCGCAGAGCCCCTCTTGCTTCTCGCCATGGTTCTCATAGGCTGCATGTACTGTGCAATGCCGTTGACGGAGTCAAACCTCCCGAAAGCGAGCCAGGAATTCAAGCTCTGCATGCTTGTCGCGGTGCCGCTCCGCTTCGAGCTCTTCCAGCACCCCAGCTTCAAGTCGCCCGTGGCCGTGTGGATCTTGCAGACGCTAAACTTGCTAGAGTGGTGCGAGAAAAACTTTTTGTCGAGGAAGATGCACGAAAGAGCGCATATCCACCACGGGACCACCGTGCAGCTCTTGCGGCGGTCGCCACTTCTCGGAGGAAATCCTGCTGTCGCAGACAGACCTCGCAGCCCGACCGACACAGCAGCGACGAGCGGAAGCGAGGACGAAAACTCCGAGGGCCCGTCCGACTCCGAGGAGTCCATCACCAACGACCAGATTCTTTTCCGCAAGTGGGTCGAATCGGAGTCCATGAAGCGAATTACCTTCATGACGTTTTGCTTGGACACTGTCGACTACATCAAGTTCAGGCACAACCCGCAGATACCCTTCTTCCAGCTCCAGCTTCTCAACTTGCCCTGTGAGGAAGAGCACCTCTGGGAGTCCCATGAAGTCAACGGTTCTTTCCGGAAGGTCGTCAAGCGACAAAAAAAGCTACAGAGCTACGGCGGCCAAGGCATATTGAAGGTGAAGGAGGGCGAAAAAACCAAGACTGGCCTCAACTTCTTGACGGCGCTCAAGAGGCTTCTCAAGCCGCAAAAGGACGGCGCGCCGAGGCAGAAGTTCTCTCTATTCACAAGGAACATCTTGTTTGCGGGAACGGTGTCCCTCACTCACCAAATGCAACAGACAGAGCTACAGAACAATTTCTCCATTCTCTCATCAATGACTGAAACAAGAAACCTGTACTGGAAGGAGTTCATCGTCAAGGCTCTCGACGCGAGCGAGGATGTCATTCACCAGGGCCCAGGCAAGAAGAGCACAGATCCGTTCTTCAGCACCGAACCCGGCCAGTGCAAGTTTCCCATGTATCACTTATTGCAGATCATCGGCATCTCAGACATTAACCACTACGACATTGCCATCTTTAGTGGGTCTCCGCGCAACATGAGTGTTGACGCCACGACAAAGGACTTGAACATAGTGCTGCAGAAACTAAAGTCAATGTGGAAGGCGAACGGCGAGATGAAGACCTTGAACGACTTGGTGAACACGCGATGCATTATCCACTGCTACTGGCTTTTGTGGGGCTTGATGCTTGCGCCAATGGACGCAGACGGGAAGACCAGCGACACGCGCTACTATTATGCATGGGACTCCAGCCATGACTGTCAAGATCTCTACTACGCGGTCAGCATCGCTACTTTGGTCTTGTGGTGCTACACGTACTCAATATGCGGCGTTGAGTCCGCTCTCTACAATGACTTGGAGGAGAAAAAGTTGTCGAGGACGGACCAGCGAGATTTTGACAAAATCAGCCCTTACGCTGCAGAAAACGCCTACGACTACCTCTACAGGATAAGAGAAGAGTTTGCGGGCCACCTCAAAAAGCAGGGCCTTACCTCCGACCACCTACTACATACGTCAGGGTCAGGCAAGAGGCGCATTCCTCTTGGCGACGCCATCCAGAAGCACTGTGAGGCACTCCCGGAGATCACAGCCAAGCAGAACATCAGCGGCCTCTGCTTTCTTGTCGGGACCAAGCTCTACAACAGTCAATGGGAGGTTGTGCGAGAAAATGGCAAGTTAATTATCAACTGCGGATTACGCTCGATAGGGAAGAAGTCAGCGCAGTGCCCCGACCTCTTCGACAACGAGTTCCTAGCCTAGCGGCGGGGCAAAAAATGAAGAAACGACGCGGTGCTTCGCCCGCCAGGAGAAAAGCAGAAAAAATGTGTATTACCTAGTCATGCAAAAAAAACCTCCATGAAAAATGCAAGGGGGAGACAGAAATGAAGAAAGGAGGAGGCGCCGCAGCTGCCGGTCTTGTAGCACACCTCAGACCAACAACACGGCATTCACACAGCCGTCTCTGTCCGGCTCATTAGTGATCTGGGCGTACTTACCCCAGACAACCTTGCCTCCGGCCGTAACCAACCCAAGCTCGGATACGTTGACCTCAATCACAGTACCCTTGGTCAAAACACCCAACTGTGTGTACATGGGCGACTGTGGGTTCTTCTTGACGCCCAAAATGGGCAAGAAAACCGTCACGCCCAACTCCGGGTGCGTGACGTTGGCCTTTTTCTGCCTCAACGCCGCGGGCCGGATGATTCTCTCCATCTTGACCGGTCTACGCGTGAAGCCCTCGCCGACAAATGTGTGTTTTGTGATCATACGCTTCCACGACTTGCTCTTGGACTTTCCGGTCTTCACCACCTTGAACATTTCCTCCTCGGAAATGCCCCGCACCTTGGGCAACGGCACGGAAAACTTGTCAGCCTTCTCCATTCTCTTCTGCTTGATGCTGGACGAGATGGCCTTGGCGGTGTTGTTCGTTTCTCTGTCCAACAAGTACGTTGGAAGCGCCTCGCCATCGTTCTCCTTAGGCGTGGATGGGCCCTTGACCTTCAGCTCCTGGTGAGCCTTGATTTTTTTCTTCATGGCGACCTTTTCGCTGTACCTCTTCTTTGCAAACTGCTTTCCTCTCCAGCCCTTCAACTCCTGGGCGTTTTTGGCGACCCTGTGGCCCTCTCTGGCCTCTCTCTTTCTCTTACGCTCCTCGTAGTCGAGCCTCCGGCCGTGCTGCTTGATATGCTGTTCGATATATTCGTTCTGAGGCATTGCGGTGGAGTAGGAAGAATTTTGGTTTTGGAGATGCGATGGGGACGTTATGCGTGGGGAGGATGGACACCCGTACACCAGTTTAGGTCGGGAGATTCAACGGGCTGAAAACGGGCGAAAAGTTTCCGGAGAAAGTGAGACTCTGCGGAGAAGGACGTTGGGAGGGTAGAGGCGGCTTCATTTTTTACTCTCAAGGTATTTGGAAGCTGTTTTGGAGCTGTGGTGGGCTACGATGTAGGTTGCGTGCGCGCAGGTCATCGCGATGCGTTTTTCGCTACACTGCGAACAGAGAAGTGACAAGCACTGGAGGCTGCGCTGGCGACAAAACACAACACTGCAAGACTGGCTCGCTTTGGTGAAACGGCTGCGAAGCAATTCTGAAACACTTCTGAAACACCCTCGAAACAACCGCAGCAATGTCTTCCCTAGCCGAGCTTCTCGCAGACATCGTGCAGTCGTTGGACCAAACGAAAGCGTCTTTAGACAGCACGCACACCACGTACATCAAAGAAGCCGAGCTTCTTCTTCCCGACATCATTAAGCAAATCATAGAGACGTCGCAGTGCCAGCCCGAGGGCGTGTCTTTGCTCTCGCTCAAGTCGGGCTCGCTCTTAGCGTACCTCAACAGTCTCGTGCTTGTAATTCTCAGTCATCTAGATCGGATGGGCGGTGACGCGGACGCCGAGCTTCTCAAGGAGAAGGCCGTGGTGCTGTCGATCCAGCAGCGGGTCACGCTAGAAAAAGGCATCAAGCCCTTGGAGAAGAAACTCTCGTACCAGCTCGACAAGATGGTGCGCTCGTTCCACAGAATGGAGGAGGACGCGGCCAAACTGGAACAAAAGGCCGCAGACAACGCTGCAGGTGACGGACAGCTGCAGGAAGACGGGAGCAGCTCTGATCTGGGTTCTGAAGACGAGGACGCGCTTTCTTACCGGCCCGACGCCGCGGCATTGGCCAAAATGGCGTCCTCCAGAAAGCCGTCTCGCTTCTCAAAGGACAAGGACCGTTCGGACAAGTCGGACAAGTATAGGCCACCGAAAATCTCGGCCGTGGCGCCGCCAACCGCCAACTTTGACGACCGCGCCGGCCCCAAGCACAACAACAGAAAGTTGCAGAGTATGGAGGAGTACTTGGCCGAGTCGTCGGACTTGCCGCAATCTGAGGCGTCCATCGGCGCTACAATCATGGCCCACGGCCGCGGCGGCGTGAAGACCAGTAGAGAGAGAGAGAAAGAACGCGAGGTACAGAGCTACGAGGAGTCCAACTTCACGCGGTTGCCCTCTACGGCGACGAAGAAGACACACCGCCAGAAGATGGCCGAGCGTGCCAACACGTTTGCCGGCGAGGACTGGTCAATGTTCAACAACAGCAGAGACCTCAAAGAAGGTACCTCGCGCAAGAGGAAAGCGGGCTCCGCGTGGGACAGAGTCAAGAGACGCCGCCAGTAGACGCGGTAATGAAAACTTGTTTTTATGGATGGGTTTTGTAATGAAAACATGTTTTTTATATGAGTATTGTAATGAAAACTTGTTTTTTTATATACGAGTATTGTAAGCGTAGTTGCAATTGTCAGGTGCGATTCTGTCAATCGCCAGCCTTGGCGCCGGCGGCGTCTCAGTGCTGGTATCCCCCGCCGCCGTTGTATGGCGGCATTGAAAATGCCTGGGCGGCGCCTTGGTACTTGTCTCCAACCTGGGCGTAGAATGCGGCGCCGTTAGCTTGCTGGGGGAGCGGCTGCGCTGGTGGCACCCGGTTGTCACTGAGCGACATGGAATTAAAGTGGCTTGGCATCTCCTGGGTCATGTCTAAGTAGGTGGATCTGTATTTTCCCAGCAGGCCGCTGGAGAAGCGTATGTCTGCGGCTGGGGTCCCGTCGCTAGATACTGGGAATCTACTCTCGGGCTCCTGGTACGGTCTGGCAATGCACTGTTCGAGAGGAGCGCCGTGAAAGTACCGTTCGGTGTTCTGTCCGCCGAGAGGATTCTGTCTGCCGAGAGAGTTCTGACTGCCCGCGTACTGCAATGGTACCGATTGATGCCTGTGGTGCGAATGTTGATAGTGTTGCTGCCGCTGCTGTTGTTGCTGCTGCTGCTGAAACTGATGCTGTTGCCGTTCGTCGTCCGACCGGCGTTGGTGGTTGTATGGGTACTGGCGCTCGGCGTGAGCATGCGCCTTATGCTGGAAAGGGTGGATCCTCCCCGGAAACGAGTTGTAAAGCAACGATGGCTGGGTGATTTTCGAGGCAGGGTGGCGAATCCGGTTGTGCTGGAAGTTGGCGGACAATGGCGGCACGCTCTTGACAAACTCTCCGTTGGAGTTCATGCTCTGGGCAGCGTTGGGCTGGTAAACAGGGGTGGAGCTGGAGACGTTTCTATGGAGGGCCATGGCTCCGCCGTTGAGGATATTGTTGATCTTGCACTGGATGCGTTTGCCAAACGTAGACACAATCTTGCAGTTGAGAAACCACAACTTGATGATCTGAACCTGCAAGCTGTCGATGGAGACCTGGAAGTCGTCGCCAAGCAAAACACGCAAAGTGGGCAACAACGTGCGCTCGCCGGAGGGCAGCTGGACGAAGTACGTGCCGCTGGGGTTGATCAAGATGTCGATCAAGGTCTGGACGACGTAGTTGCCGTATGGGTCGTTGACTAGCTTGTTCAAGTCCGCGTTCAAGAGCGTGGCAATCATGGTGAACTTCAAGTTGGAGAAGCCAATCATCTGGGTCTCGTTGTCGTAGCAGTTCTTCAACAACTTCTCCACGACGTTGGACGAGAACTTGAACACACACAAGTCGAGGATGCCGTACGCGAGGAAGTTCTCGTAGAGCTTGCAGTTGACGTCGATGGAGTTAACGGAGATGAGGTACTGCAAGACGTAGTTGCCAAACTGGTCGTTGACCAAGCGCACAAAGTTGTCGTACTTGAGTATGACGGCGGAGAACGCCAGGTGCTGCTCGGCGTTGACGTGGTTCAAACACTTCTGCAACACGCAGCAGCCGTGCTTGTGGGTGGCCACGACCAAGAGGTCCCGCACAATGGCGTCGTAGATGAACTGGCACTGCTCAGGCGAGTACTTGTTCAAGACCTTCTGGATGACGTGGTTGCCGTTGAGGTCCTTGATCAACTCGATGATGTACGGGCGCAAGCCCTTGACCAACAAGGACAACTGGTAGTCGGTGGAGATCTTCTCAATCATCTTCTGCAACGCACGGGTGCCGTGCTGGTTGATGGAGATCAGGAACAAGTTGGCGTTGAGCGACTTCAAGCACGCGTCGAGCTCCACCTCGCTACAATAGACGATCAACTTCTGGATCAAGTAGTTGCCGAACGGGTCGATGATGAGCTCGTACAACAGCGCACGCACCTCGGCGAAAATCACCTCGAAATTGGCCTGCCGGGCCTGGACGCTCGACACGAAGTTGTGGTCAAGACGTTTCTGAAGAATCCGGCACCCGTGCTGGTCTTTTGCCAAGCGCAAGATGTCGTTCCGCAATTGCGCCAATGGTTCCTTGCTGATGGCAGCCAAGTACTCCTTGTCGATTTTGGCGGCCGTGGGTGGCGCCGCTCGCAGCGAGCTGACCGGGCCCACGTTCTCCTTATCCGAGGCCAGAGAGTCTGCGGAGAACTTGCGGTTGTGGTTTGCATCGAGAATGTGAGAATCCAAGCTGAACGACGGCAACACCAACGTGCCGTTCAATTTGCTGGAGTCCCACAACAGTCTCTGTGCTGCGGACACTGTGGGAGGTGTGGTAGGCTCTGTGAGCGACGAAGCAGAGTTCACCGATAAATTGTGGGAGTGTGTTTTCTGTGTTTCTTCTTGCTTGAACTGATTCGGCGCAAAGTTGGTCAGAGACATGGCAGTGGGAGATCTGTGGGAGGGAAGGACTGCCGGACTGTGCTAATTTTCTAAATTTGCAAGGGGGAGTATGTTGGGCCGCAGGCGTTCTGGGTAGAAGGCCGTGGTTAAATTTTTTTTTTTTTGTGTGGAATTTGCTGGTTTCAAAAAAAGCGGTAACTAGTGTGTGCTGGAGATCAGATGCAGCTGATCGCAGGAGTGTTGAGGGACACGCCAATGGAGAAGGCCCAGAAGCAACTTAAAAAAAGCACCAAAAAAAAAAAAAATTAGACACGAAAAGAAAACACAAAACTGGCAGTTCTATTATTGATGAACGCAGCAAAAGCAAGAAAGTTTCCAAAAATGAAAAATGTCTCCCGAAACTTATCAGTATTCACGAAGCAATCGGCCGAAAAAAAAGCTGGTGGTTCTGGGGTTTGTAATTTTGATTCGGGTGGGTATCGTGAAACAACGAGGAAAAATGTCGGTCTCGCTGTTCACAGGGGACAATGGGGTACGGCGGCGGCGGCGGCGGCGGCGGCGGCGGGAAAAAAGGTAAAAAAATCAGACACAAAACCCGACAATTATTATAAGGACGAAATGCTCAATTGAGTAGTACACAGTGTCTATAGCACAGGCGGCGTGGGCACAGAGGAAAAGTATGAGACAGGAAGAGTAGACAGTAGACAAGAGATCAAAACCAACACAAGAGCAAATGCTGACAGCGTCCTACCTCATGGGACTCCCCGCAGCTTATATAGAAATGCCTGCAAATCAAAATCGCAGATGGGTGCACACCGGAGCAGGAGCTGCTTGTGTGTCACAATGCTCCAACGGGAAAAAGGCTGAGGCGGCAGCCCTGGCTACGAGACAGGAGGTTTCTAGAGTGAAACAGAGCAGCAGGTTCCCTCTCCGGGCATTGTTGGCGCGATATTTTGGGCAGCCGGCGAGACCTGGCACGCCCGATGGGGGAAGCGTGTGGCCATAGGAGTCCGACATTCTGCGGTGCGTTTGGGGCTGGTGCCGGCAGACGGCGCGTAGTCTAGACAAAATTCACTGCGTGCGTACCAGAAGTGGCACTGCTTTCCCTCTTGATCAAATATGTCTGTGCGCATGTAAATAGCTACCGTGCAAGAGATCGAAATGAATGCGCTTCGTGCATAATGTAGCGTGGTGCTGCGCACTCGGGCCAAGGAGAAAGTGCGACATTTCGCAAGGCTCTGAAACGTTGTTTCTCGCGGAGAAGCGGCACGCAGGGTGATCTCATGTTTTGATTCTGAAACAGTGCTCTGGTAGCCACTGATCGCCCTCGCCCACGCCCTCGCTCTTTTGCAAGCGTCATCTCTAGCCCTATTGCAAGCACTATCTTAGTGTGCGGCGCTGCGCCGGCGATTCAATCGGCAATTAGCCTAGTATTTCACTTTAGGCAAGTTGCATAGGCGAGCGCATACCGAGTTTAGAAGGCAAGTGGCGTTCCGCGCTCTGGTTTCTGTGTCAAGGTCTCAATCTGGTTTGCATGGGCCCTGAAGCGCATCAAGTCGGTTGTGGTTTTGCCTGAAACAGCCAGAGAACAAGCGCGCTATGCGTAGAGGGCGAAAAAGAAAAGACACATTGTCGATACCCGCACGACACCGCCTGTAGATCATTCAGGTGCGTGCCAATGTCGACTCTTGCGGGATTCGGCAACGCCGGCCTAAAAGCATCATTTGATACTGCCTCCTGCAGCGCTGAAATTAGTTCACCAAACCACTCCTCAATGTCGCGTCGTCACCTCAGACTTGCGAGAGTTGCGTGCGTCCGGCGATATTAGTAGGTGTGACGATATCTTTCCTAACTGAGAAAACGAGTTGTGGCACGCTCAGACCAGGTCAAACACAGGCACATCGTTCACGTACCGCTTGGCTTTGGCAAACTCATTAAATACTTGCTCGTAGAACACAAACTCTCCAGCTTGTATTGCGCTCTTTATCCGGCGCCGTATCCGATCTTGCTGTTTTCTGATCATTTTCTGACGTCTATCTTGAGCCTCTTGCGTACTCACAAAATCTCCAGTCATGTACCCAGGCGGAGACAGGTACTTGTCCATAACCTGGGAGCGCACCCAGGCATGGTCCTCTATAAGCTCGTCGGACTCTTCTCCACTGCTCCAAGCAGGACCGGAAGCTTTCTTACCGAGTCCGGCCTGCTTGAAAAAATCCTCGTACAACTTCTCCTGGCCGATTGTCATCACCCCAACGTTGCTGTTCAACTTTTTGGGTGGTTTCCAGTTGACGTTCGGCGTGAAGTCGTCCAACGCCCACGCCTTTTCCGTGATGGGATTCTTCGCAAAGTCCACCACGAACTTCTTGTCGTCAAGCTTGATCTTGTGGTACGTTCGCAAGAACTCTACTCGCTGAAGCGCAGTATAATGTGACGGGTATTTCTTTGCGGGGGAGGTTTCTGACGTAGCAGTTGCACACTGCTTCTCCATAGCGGTTTCTTCGAGAGGCTCATACTCATCCTGAGAGTCCGCCACAACCTGGCCAGCGTCCTCTAGGCAATCTCCGTTCGTTGCAACCTCTCGATCCCCGAGGTTGTTTTCTGTTGACGGCAGGCCGGTTTTGCCCCGAGACACGTTGGTCACGCCGATGTTAGTATCTGTAGGTGTCAAGACACGGCCCAAACCCTCATTATAGCCTATGGGAACGCGTTGCGTTGGCTCAAGTGGCGCTGGCCCCGGCTGGCTGCTCGCGTCCGAGTACTGCGTGGCCATGCGGTTGAACTGCGAGCTAGATGGCTCTCCTTCTTGCCGTAGCCCACCGCCGAAACTGTCAAGATTAGTACTGGGTTCTGCTTTGACTGGACTGGACAAAATTTCGTCGCTAGGCTCCTCGGAGCTCAATCGTCTTCGTTTTGGCGGCGCCATCGCCAACGCGGAGCCTGCCGAGGGCCTTTCTACGCGTACCCGCGCCACTGCCGAGAGCTGCTTCTGCAAACTCTTTACTTTTGATCGTAGCCTCTTGTTTTCCAGCGCCAAGAGTTGCTGTTGTGCCCTGAGTTCTCGGAGCTTTGCGTTGTACTCTGCTGTGATTTTCTGGACGCTGGACTTCTCGTCGCCTGGATGTAGATTGTAGAGGCCGGCGACTGCTAAGATGCGTGAGAGTTCATCCTGAATATTCGCCACGGCGGTTTTGACCTGCTGGTGGGAATTCATCGCTTACCCCACGTTGTAGTGTGATGGAATTCTGCGCTATGCGTTTGCTGAGTGTAGTGTAGTTCTTCTGTTGACGCTCTGCAGATAGACAAACGCGCTCTACGCGGTTGATTCTGGAGCAGTTGCAAAATCCGCGCGCGCGCGATACCACGTTTGGCTGCAAATTGGCTCGCGCAAAAGATGTCCTTGGGTTCCTGCATTTGATGTGGTGCGTGCGAAGCACATAGTTCTAGTCGCGATCTCTGGTCTGTGTGTTCTGTGTTGCCTTGGGCTGTTTTCACACTTGCTTGGAGTAACCAGCAATTTAAGAAACAAAGCTCGGGAATAAGCATTGCACCTTTTTTTTTACCTTGCCAGACGCCTGTTGAGTAAGTACGATAAATTTCAGGCAGTTTTATGCTGTCTCACCCCCGGCGACACCCATCGGTGAGGGAGCCGCTTGGAGGATTTCCGCAAAGCATAGTCCTAAAAGCGCAACAGCCATCCCACCCTAGTTGTTTCACCTTCGTTTCACCTTCGTCTCACCTTCGCCTCACTCTCGTTTCAGACACCACCTCACTCGCTTGCTTATAAATACACCCGGGCCGCGCCTCTCTGGCCCTGGCCGATTTTTCTTTGGCGCCGCCTGTCGCTCTCCCCCCACTGGGTGCGACACTTGCTCTGTGTGCCGGCCCGTAACAAAATTTTATGTAGTCTATCAACACTTGGTAGAGCTCATTTCGTCCAATCAACCCAACATTCAATGTTCAGTGGCACGTCAACCTCCTCGGCGAGCCCGTTCAGCTTCGGTACAACTACTCAACCGACGTCGGCGGGCTTTGGCACCTCCAATTCCAACGCGGGCGGCCTATTTGGCAACGCCCAAAACAACAAGCGACTGTCGAATCTCTTTGGTTCGGCAAACAACACAACAACAACCGGGGGATTCGGCTCGGGTGCAAGTAACACGCAGCAGGTGTCAACAGGATTCGGCGCGACGCCGTCGGCAGGCGGTTTGTTTGGACAGAAGCCAGCTCAACCCGCCTCTGCCAGTGGGGGTTTGTTCGGAAACAATGCCACTCAAAATAGTGGTCAGGGAACATCTTCTGGTGGGTTGTTCGGCGCCCAGGCGTCTGGAACTGCGCAGAATACTAGCGGAGGTGGCATGTTCGGAAATAGCCAGCTGACAGCGAACACGACCGGCGGTTTGTTTGGCTCTGCGAACAACAACATCAACAATAGCACAACATCTGGCGGGGGTCTTTTCGGCGCACTGGGCCTGGCCAGCAACGCAGCTTCGGGCGGATCGATGTTTGGATCTAGCACTAACGCCGGTGGCTTTTCTGCGCAGAAACCTGCAGCGTTGAGCTCTGGAGGCGGTGGCCTTTTCAGCACGGGGAACACTGCGAACAAAGGCGGTCTCTTTGGTGGCTCGAACTCCAATACGGGCGGCGGGCTCTTCGGTGGTTCCAACAATAACACCGGCACTGGATTATTCGGCGGCTCCTCGAACAATAACACTGCATCAGGGGGGCTTTTCGGAAACAACCAGTTCGGCGCCCAGCAGCAAAGTACCGGGGGTTTGTTTGGCGCCAGCAACAATACCTCCGGTGGCACTTTTGGTGCCGGCAACAATACTTCCGGTAACAATGCCTCCGGTAGTTTGTTCGGTACCAGCAACAATACTTCCGGTGGTTTGTTTGGTGGTCAGCAAGCGCAGCAGCAGCAGCAGCAGCAGCAGCAGCAACAGCAACAACAGCAGCAGCAGCCACAGCTCACATCCATGACGAGGTTTGCCGACCTTCCGCCAGCACTCAAAAATGAACTACAACAACTTGACGCTTATATCGACAAGCAGGATCTAATTGCAAGCACGCTCAATTCGGATCTACCCAAGCACGATGAACTCATAAACTCGATCCCTGCTGATGTCGAGTATTTGCATACACAGATCTCGTCCATTAAGCAAGCTCTCCGGTATGATGCAGAAGAAGTCAAGTCCTTGAAATCAGTGAACGACGAGCTCACGGAGGACATCAGCAACATCATGCAGCTCATAATACAGCTTGCTACACCGGGGACAAAGCTCTCCTCGTCGTTCCATTTGAACGAGTTTTTCGCGAAGCGGATCAAGAAGTACCAGGAGATCTTGAGGAGCTACGAAATAGTGATTGCCGAGAGCGTGGAAGCCACTGCTGGCTTGGAGAGAGCATGCAACGAGTCGACGAGCAACATCAACAGTATCGTTGAAGTTGTGAAGGTGCAGTACGAGCTGTTCATGGAGCTCTGCGAGATTGTTGCCCAGCTCCACGGGGAAGTTGAGCGACTCTGAGAGCCGTAGCGGCGAGGCAGTTGAGGGCACGGGAACAATTAATTAACTGTAAAATAAATGTGTGCTAAGGTATTATATTTTACGTACGTAAGTATGTTCATCATCTATTTATTGTAAAAGATACCCCTATATGTATACGTAACAGGAATATGTTCTCTATAGATTTCTACACAGTTTTGCATTACTGTTCTTTATGCTTACGAGGCAGCACTACTACTGCGCTCAGACAGAGGAGAGAGAGAGAGAAAGAGAGAGAGAAAGAGAGAGAGAGATTCTGGTATTTTCCTGCACAGGGTAGGCAATGAGCTCAGTGACCTGGAAAGGCCCAGCCGCAGAAGTTTCCAGCATTCATGTCCTCCAGAGCAGATTACCTCTCCAGATATCTTGCCGGGGGCAAGCCGGAGAAGCCTAAGAAGAAAAAGAAACAGAAGGGCCTATCAGAAACTGTACATAATGTGCCGGATATCGTAATCGAGGGCCATGGGCCACCTCTGGCAAAAGTTGGTTCGTTAGAATCAGCACCTGAAACAGAGGAATTGAGCTCAGTGGACGCGGATCTTGCGGCTGGTGACGTTGAAGGCCCAGAAGACGAGTTTGCGCCCGTAGGCGTTCAGGTGAAGGGCGCGTCCAAGGGCTTCAGAGGGTTTAAGCGCATCGACAACGGAGAGCTCTCGGCAGCACAGCAGCCTCAGCAAGAAATAGCCCAGGGCGTGTCTGGCAGCGACCAGACTACAGTGTACAGAGACCTGAGTGGGCGTGTTGTCGATTTGGAGGAAAAACGGGCGGAAATGAATAAGAAAAAGGAACTTGAGCGCACGGAGGAGGAGCTTCTACGAGCGCAGATCAACACGGGCGACGCAGACCGCCTACGCGCAGAGAAAGAGGAGCAGCGCCTTCACGGTGCTATACGGTTTGACTACTCAAAAAACGACCGTGCGTACGTGGATCATATGAAGAATAGGACGCAGTTTGACGATCCACTTGCGCGTCTCGCAGGGCCAAGTGCGCAAGCGCAGCCGAAATCTGAAACAGCGACCGGACGCCCGGTGTACGACGGCACGGCCGAGTCGGCTAACCGGTTCAAGCTACAACCGGGCTTTTTTTGGGACGGAATCGACCGCTCGAACGGGTTTGAGGAGAAGCTTATGGCCGCAAGAAGTGACGCACACATGAAGAAGGTAACACAGCGTGCCACACAGGAGTCGTACACGGAATTCGACTTTGACCTCGACTAGTGTGCTGCCGCCGAGCCTACGACCGCTCCCATCGACCCGGGAACCTACCTGATGACATGCTAACAATCGGCTGCTAGCAGCCGGCTGGGAGAGTCTTACGGGCAGAGTCATGCACCCGTGCACCAGCGATATCATTTCCCCCACATTTTTCTCGCGAGCTCATTCCATCGCATGGAGGGTACCCGATGAGTCTACCGGAGATCCCTGGGTTTTACTACGACCAGCAGCGGAAACGGTATTTCCGCGTGGTTAACGGCGACCAGCGGCTAAACTCCACGTACTCTAACAACGCCCTCCGCGCCAAGGAGCGGCGTGCGGAGTACGCCGAGAATGCCTCGCACAAGAGAAGCAGGCACTCGGAAACGCTCCCGAATTTGAGCGTGGAGGCGGCAAAGGCAGAGTGGGACTCCGATATCTTCAGCTGGAAGGTAGCACAGATGCTTGGTGCGCGTTCGCTGCGACGCCTAGGCTTGGAAACCCGCCTTCTGGTGTGCAATTCTTCGGTGCCGTTGCGGGCCAGCCCGGTCTGGCATGGGTTTACGGACGACTATTTATTTGTCGGGGACGGCCCGGCAATCGAGCTCTACGGGTCCGAAGGTATTCTCCGCGGCGAGCCCGACCTCCCATTGGTGCGGTTTCCGCTTTTCCCCTTCCGGCACGTCGACCCACTGCAGGGCACGTCCGTAGCAGACATACAGTGTAACGGCAGGTACGTTTACGCAATCTACGGGCAGCATTTCTCGCTCCTGAAGTGGCATATTGTCCGGGGCACATTTTTTGCCGAGGACAAGACGGAGTGCTTGAAGCTGGCGCTTCAGAGGCACATCTCCGCGCTGGACTCCGGCGGCACAGACGCACGCAGCGCCTTGGAACAGGTTTTCCTCGGCGTTTTCCGGGATGAGACCCTCTTGCTTCTAGCAGCGAGCGGGGATCTGTTCATTGTTGACCTCGAGCACATGGAGGTTGTGGGAGAGAAGCAGTTGAAGCTCGTCGCGGGGAAACAGCTCCGCAGCGACTGCGTTTTCTCCGTTGCCAAGAGCATTTGGTGCTGCAACAGCGGTAACCAGCTCGCCATCGCCGACTGGAACAGTCTACGTGCGAGAGTGTGGAAGTTCGACACCAACATCTTCAAGTACCACATGAAACACTACACCGTCGAGTACGACGAGAAGCCGCAGGACTTCTTCATACAGTTTTCCGTTGTGACACAGCGAGCGATCATCATTCGCCATTTCTCCATCCGCACATTCAACAAAGTCGGCCCCGACACTTGCATCCCTATACACAATGACAACCAGGCGCGTCCGCTCGTGTACCAGTGCGGCGAAGTAATCTTGGTCGAGGAGCACTCGAACGCCTTGAAAATCGTCAATACTCGCCTGTTGACGTCAAGAACCGTCACCATCGACTTGCCGTTCACTTCTCCACGTGAGCGCATGCCTAGGTTGTTGCAGTCGAAGAGCTCGCTTCTCTTGGTAGAGGCGAGTGGCACGCATATACTCTGCCGCGCACGCCAATGAACCATATAGCATCCAAAAAGCCGAAAAGCCGCCGGTGACTCTACTCGTCCTAAGAGACAGTCCCTGCACTACGCGTATATCTTATATAATGTATATTATATTGTTAAATGTGGTATGTGTGGCCACAACACTCGGAAACTGAATCTCGAATGTACAAGTAAGGATCTCCCGCGAGCGTTGTGGGCCAGCGCCAGGAGGCAGTTAGCGTCTAATGTACTTGGCGTAGGCGTTGTAGTCAAAGCTTCCAAACTTGTAGTCGATATCCAACATCAACTTGATGGCATCCAGCGACTTGTACACGTAGTCGGCAGGCAAGGAGACCAAGGCGTTGGTCAATCCGTCTCTGGGCTGCAACGCGTTTTGCTGGAACAACTTGTCCTGGTTGAAGTACATTATTCTGGTCTTGGGGTTGTACACCTGGTCGTTAGTCAAGTTGTAGATGCCGGCGTAGCCACTCACAGCCTTAACGTTGGAGTCTCTGGTGTTGGGAGGGTGTAATGGGAACATCTTCTGCAAGAGCTCGTACGATGCCAAGGTGAATCCAAACTGAGGAGACGACCTGAACACTCTGGCGAGCGAGCCCTTGAAAAATGCACTAAATCCTTCGTCTCTCATAATGCTTCCGAACGCGTGCATGATGCCTCTGTATCTGACATCGCCCTTTTTCGCCTCCACCTGCAATCTTGTCTTGATGACATCCGCGGGGGTGGTGAAGAATGCTGCTGGGGCGCCGGCCATGGCACCAGAGAGTAACAACTGCCACGTGCTGAGGGAGTGCTTCTTGTTGGGGTCGTGGGGGTCGAAGTCGAAGAGGAAGTATTTGATGTTGGCGTAGGTGGGGAAGTAGATGGCGGAGAACGGCACGTCTCTCAACAAACAGGCAGTGGCACCTCTATACAAGCCCTTGAGACCCAACTGCTTGACGATCTGACCAGCGGTCAATCTCTTCTTTGGGATCTCGCCCGGAGCCAAAGTCTTCAATGCCGAGCCGCCCTGCATCTGCAATCTGATTTTCACGATTTCCAACGGGTTGGTGAAAATGACCTGGCACGCACCGGCCGAAGAGCCCGCCAACACCTCCCACGGCATGGTGATGTGGCCGTCGTCGTCCGTGCCGATCTTTCTGACCAAGTCGTTGACGGTCAACTTGATGGCCTTTTCGGGCGCAACCCCGACCAACTGGGCGGCCAAACCGGAGTACAAGCCCTTGAAGCCCTCGTTCTTGAGGATCTTCTTCAAGCAGTCGAACGAGTTGTCGTAAAGCGCCTTGTGCTTCTGTGCCTGCATTCTCGTCTTGATCAAATCGATGGGGTACACGGCGGTGGCGCCAATACACCCGGCGATGGAGCCCAAGAAGAAAGAGTACATGGAGTCGAAGATGGGCCACAAGGAGAAGTTGTCGTCCTTGACCGGCTGCGCGGCGCTGTGCTCGAAAATCGAGTACAACGTCTGCTCGTTGTTGAGGTAGTTGGGGTTCAAGAACGAGATCAACTCCCGCTTGGGAATCGTCTCGTGGTCCTTGTTGATCAAGAAGAACAACAAGTCCAACTCCGGGGTGGTGATGGGCTTGAAGTTGGACGATTTCAAGAGGTGGTCGTTCAAGTTCTTGTACAAGTCCTTCTTGTTGATCATCACGTCGCCCTTGTCCTTGGCGGTCGGGGGCGTGTTGGCTATGACCTCGTTGATCAAGTCCAACTTGTTCAAGCAGTTGTAGATCAACATGACGTTGGACAACGTGAAGCGGTCCTTGCCGAAAAACTCGGGCAAGGACTCGATGTTGTTCTTCAACTTCACCGACAACTTGTGGTTCAAGTTGGTGGTGATCAAGTGGGTCAAGCCGTCCTTGTCGATGACGGCGGAGCGGCCCGAAAGCACCTCGAAGCCGCCAATCAACTTCGTCACAGGCAAGTTGTTGATGAGTGAGATGAAGTCCAAGAAGTCGATCTCGCCGTCGGGCGAGAAAAACCGCTCCAAGTACGCCCAGTTCAACTTTCTCTTCTTCATCTGGTACAGCGGGTCGATGGCCTTGTTCAACCCGGCAAGCACCTCAACGCAGTCCGCGTACGACAACTTTTTGTTGCTGTTGGAGAGCCCGTTGAACAACACCTTGAACTCGCCGTCGTCAGACATCAACGTCTCGACGAACGACACGAAATCCTGCTCATTGACGTAACCTTTGTGGCCCTTGTCGGCCATCAAATAGAGCAACGCGTACGACAGCTTCGGCAAGTCGTTTGGGAACGGCGCTAAGATCGTTGTGAACTCAGGGAACGAGAGCGCCTTGGCGCCCGAGGGCTCGTGCTCTGACGCGAATTGGTGGAAGATTTCCTGGGCTTTTAGTTGGGTGGACATGGCTTGGAAATCAGAGCATGCGACTTAGACAGCAGCAGGTGGTGGGGGACAGAGAGCAAAAAAAAAAGACGGGACGGTGGAAAAAAATAGTAGGGGGAGAGGCCAGGTTCCCGGACGTGGATTCGGCAGCAAGCAGGCAGGAGTTTCTTTATCAGCGGCCACAAAAAAGTACACAAGTATTTATATCGTGTGCTGGGAGAAGTAGAGAATTATTCCGCTTGGGGCCGTTTTTTTCTTTTTTTTCGTGGAGAAGCAGGCTCTCTCTCGCGCGGCCGGCGTTCGTCAAAACAGCGCGCGGCCACCGCCGCGGCCATGTGCGGTACGCGGGCCGGCCCTACGCCCTAGACCCGGTTTTTCTTCTAATTTTTTTTGCCCAAAATTTCTCAGGTGTGCCTGCTACTATTCCAGCTAACGCTGGGAAAACCATTCCTTTGCCCAATCGCCCGGATCGCAGTGTGGCCCGCCCATGGCGCTGCGCGGTCGCTCGGCTCTAGCGACGTTAGCACATTCTCACGTGACACCCTATCTCCATCCGACCGAAAGTGGGGATCGCAGAATGTCCGGGGTAGCGCAGGTGGCGCATGAGCCGCTAACGGGGAGAGGACGGGGCGCTGCCGGGGGTTGGGGAGAGTGTACGGTCACGTGAGCCCCTCTCTATACGGCAAGTGCATGCATGTCATTCGGTTTTTGCTGATTTTTCGGTTTTTGCAGACTTCTTCGGCGTTTTGGTGTTTGCCTTGGGGTCGTTGTTGGTTTGCTGGTGTTTTGTTTACCAGTTTGCAGTTTTTGGCTTTTCGCGCAGCGTGCGCAAGGGCCACAAGCTGAACAATGCGACGACCGAGCTGAGCAGATAAAGTCCAGAGAAATGGCAGAGAAGTGGTAGAGTTATCTTTGGTCTTTACTTTTTACTTTTTGCTCTGTTCTTCTTTTGATTTCCACTCTTCGTTCTATTTCTTCCTTTTCGTTCTTCTACTTTTTTCTTTTTCTACTAGTTTATTTTCTACATTTTTTTTTTTTTGTTATATCAGCCCACTCGGTTTATGCCTGTGGTTCTGGAGTTACCAACTACTTGCCATGAGTGTCCAGCATCGCCAGTGCGCTGCCGCAACACTGCCGAGATGAACTTTCACAAAAGTGCACTTGCGCCTTTTTCTTTAAGTCGTTTTCCACTCATACTACGGCATGCCTGTCGAACCGCCGTGTCCGGCGTTTCCCACGCCTTCAGCTAGGTCATAATCACAAGCTGGCGGAATTCGCATGTCGCGTCACGTGCTCATCTCTTCTACCAACTCTTTCTTCTTCATGGCTAGCGGTGCTCCAGGTACGTAAACCCCTAACAAGCTAAAAAAACCTTTTTCTAACGCCAGGTGGCAACTTCAGGTCGTGGACCCCAACTCCTCCCGAGCGCGGCTCGTTCCCCTTGGACCATTTTGGTGAGTGCAAGCTGCACATGATGGAGTACTTGAAGTGCATGAAGTTCACCGACAATAAGAATGCTCCCAATTGCCGGATCTTGGCCAAAAACTACTTGAAGTGTCGCATGGACAACCAGCTCATGGACGAGTCGGACTGGGAGTCGCTCGGCCTCGTCAACTTGCCGGGCGATAGCTCTCCCGATAGGGCCCCTCCCCATATTCCACCCTCAGAAGCAGAAAGTCGAACAGAAACAGGCAAATCACTGTCTCCATAGTGCCACCCGTAGTGGCACAATGCTGTCTCATAGTACTGTAAGCGCGGGCCTACGCTCTTGTATATACGTCAAACTTAAACTATTTTGCAGTCCCCAAATGTCGCCAGTGTCTTACGTGCTCTCCGTGGCCTTCCCTCCACGTCCGCGGCCTCTTCCTCTAGCTCCACGCGTGCTTCCATAGCCTCCGCGGCCGCCTCTGCCTCTGCCTCTCCCTGCGGTACCATTGGAATTGTCAGCAGCGGTGTTTGCTGGTGGAGGAACGGTAACGCCCACTGGGTATGGCTGCGCAGGTTGCAGCTGCATGAACTGTGGAGGCAACGGCACACCTGGAACAACTGGGAAGTTCGGTCCCATGGGCCCGGCACCCACAGGCATTGGGCCCGTGGGGTACTGTGGAGGCATCGCGCCTTGGCCCATCACATTGTTGTAGAT
Source organism: Metschnikowia sp. yHMJ9 (assembly GCA_030444895.1). Taxonomy (NCBI): domain Eukaryota; kingdom Fungi; phylum Ascomycota; class Pichiomycetes; order Serinales; family Metschnikowiaceae; genus Metschnikowia; species Metschnikowia sp. yHMJ9. The sequence goes on along the minus strand of JAJMQU010000012.1, from coordinate 115,733 downwards.
GTGTCCGTAGATCTGCTTGATTGCCGCTCCATCGAATTTCTCGTCAGACTCCGCAGGAGCAGCGGCAGCCGGCTCAGATTCGCCGCCATTGCTCTCACTTGCAGGCTTCTCGGCATCGCTTGCCGCAGTGTTATTTCTGTTCAATAATGCCAACAACTCATTTGTCTTTTTGGCATTCTCCGCCTTCTTGGCTTGCTGCTCCACGGCCTGATTCTGCTGTTTCGTAGCCTCGGCCTTAGTCACCCTGGCGGCCCTTTCAGCGCTGGTGAGTGGCTTCTTGTTTTTCGACGCGCTCGAATGGTACACCAACTGTCTATTGGTGATGTTCAACACCAACGACGAGTCAACAATTGTGCCTCTGTTGGTCTTCAACTTACCACCCATATTGTTACCACCAACTAGAGGCACATCAAATATAACACCTAACGAAGTGTTGCTGCCCTCAGTGGTAATGCTGGCAACTGTACCCTTGCTCAACTTAGGCACCTTGCCGAAGTCTTGCACGTAGATAATTCTGTCACCTAGCTCGAATCTTTGCGCTTTCAATACCTGCGAGGATACTCCAGGGTTTATCACTGCCTTCATAGGCACGCCCTTGACATCTCTCTTGTCCAAAGCCAAGGGCTTGCTCATGTAGTCCTCCATAAAGTTTTCGATCGCAGCAATGCTGAACCTGGTTAAAGATTCAGACTCCAACGACACTTGGTGCATGTCTGCCTTTGCCTTCTTCAACCACTGCAAGACGGCCTTAATCTCGGCGATGTCGCTCACATCTGACACTGCGGGCATGTCATTAGAGTTACCCAAGTTCTGCAACTTGCTAAAGAACTTGGGGAATTTGTCGCGGTAGTCCTTGATCAATTGGATGGTCAATGGCGAGAATTCCCAGAATGTCTTGGACTTTCTGGAGTATCCCAACACCTTGAGACGGCGACTGTCAAATTTCACGTCCAATCCCACGTTCACTTTTCCACCGGTACCTTCTTTCAACATGAAAGAGCCAGTGATCCTAGACAAAAACAAACCGCTCATCTTCAAGAGCTTGGCGACTTCGTACGAGGGCAAGTAGCGGATCTCCTTATTTTCAATTTCCAACCGCTTTTTTCCGATGTTTGGCTCTAAGCTCGACTGGATCTTGTCTATACGGATATTGAGCTTGTCAGGTTCGGTGTATCCGGCAATCACAGCAGGAGCACCGTAAGCGAAAGCGCCCAAGAACACAACAGGGAGATCCTTAGGATACTCCTGGTCCACAGGAACCGGACCCCGCGTTGCGTATCTTTGGTCCTCATTGTGCACTTTGTCAATGATCAACTGCAAGGGATGCACCTCCACGTCGTCGGAAAACGTTTTCACGTATGCGCCTCTTTGCGTCCTCACCAAGCCAGTGACCATCTGCACAAACACCAAAACGTCGATAGGGCCGACGTTGACGCCTTTTGTATTTTTGTACTCCAGCTTCAAATTTCTGATGGTTGTGTTGTAAGTGCGCAACTCATCGTTCGATAAAGGCGAGGAGAACACACGTTTCCCGGCGGTGGCCAGCTTGACGAACACGTGTTTCAACTCAGAGTCCCACACTTCAGTGACCCTAGACTCCCTGAGGTACGGCCACTTGCTATAGACAATCTTGCCCATGTACCTATTCGTGAACAGAGCCACGGAGGTATTCTCCCAGTTGTTTCCGAGAGTCAAAATCATGGACTCAGACTTCGAGGGAAAGTTGAACACTTTTACCCCCAGCAACGACAACTCGGCGGAGAAAGGAACGGTGTACAATGTAGGGAAGCCCGCCAACAACTTCGAGCGTAAATTTGCGCCCTCGGGTAAGTCAAATTGGAAATCGGGGTCAAAGGTGGGTGTCACCAAGGTTTCCTCGTAGCACCTGTCGTGCTCCAAATCGTGGTAGAAACCGGGAAGCGGCGAAGGGTAGAGCGAGTCGTTCTGAGGATTGTACACAAAAATGATGTCTCTGCCGTAGGAGTTACGTTTTGTCTCTTCGGGACTCAACTTGGCCTCGATAGGCTTCAAGACGTCAAGCAAGCGCTTTTCGTCAACAAAACTCAACAACACCACGGCCTCCCACGAGGCGGTCTTCCCGTTGAGGTCGATGTCGACTTCGTCCGGATAAAAGTCGATGATCGGAGACTTCTCGTCGGTGATCAAGGGCCAGTAGACACTAGGCATCAACTTGCGGGACCGCGCGGGCAACACAGCCATCAACTGCTCAAACGGCTTGAATGGCTTGGAGAGGTCAAACTTGATATCGGTTTCGTTCTTCTCAATCATGTCGTGGATACCCCTGTTGATGTCAGAAATTCTGGGAGAGTAGTGGTACTTGTAGTACCAGCCCCAGGAGGGGCATCCCTTATAGTAATAGTACAATACCCACTGCAAGCCCTCGCAGTAGTGCTTGGTAAGCTCCATTATCTTGTCGTCATCGTTAATCGAAAAATGCAATTTCTCCTTGTAGTACTTGTCCTTAGCCTGGACAAACTTTTCGTCGTAGAGGTCTCTGGCCTCCTTCATCAATTCGTCGGTCGCAAACAAGTTGGCCGACTGGTACTTCTTGATTGTTTTTCTGACGTCGGAAACCCTCTCCTGGAACTCCTCTTCGCTCTCGTGAGGGTTGATGCCGTCGACGTCCACGATGGCCTCGTAGGTGTCCTTCGACCTGGAGTGCACCAAGAGAATACCGGTCTCCAATGCGAGCTTCTTCAAGAAGTCCAAGTTCTTGGCGACAAGGTCCGTGGGCAAGCTGAACGAGGAGAGCGTATCCAGGTTGGCGGCGTCGGTCAACTCGGCCACCAGCTTGCAGGCGTTCTCCAACAACCAGGGCTTCAACATGCCGACCAACTTCTTCTCGTCCTTCAAGATCATCTGCCGGCCGGTGCGCTCGCGCTTTTTCTCGCCGGTGATGGAGATGTCCTCCAAACGCTTGTTGAACCAGTCGATGTCGACGTTCTGTTTCTCGAAGTTCTCCAACTCGTACTCCGACAAGTAGTCGAGCCAGACGGCCAAGCGCGCGAAGTTGATCTTGCCTCCCTCGTTCAAGTACCCGTCTAGGTGCTTTATGCTCTGCTTGAATGCGCCAATGAGGAGCGGGAACGCGCCCTTGTTGATGTGCAAGTCTGGGAGGTGCGGCAAGAAGTCGTTGCCGATCACGTACATGATCAAGATGAAGTCGTCCAAGATCCGCTCGAAGTTGTACTCGAACGAGATGTGGCCCTGCAAGTCGCGGAACTCCAACTCCATGTACTCGCGCACCAACGGCAAGTGCAACAAGAAGAACTTCTGGTCGCTGACGTCGCCCGACGCCTTTCCCCTCCGGGGACCGAACACGACCTCCTCTCTGAGCAACGAGAAGTGCGAGTCGTGCGTCACGAGCCCCAAAACGATCAAGTCCGCGTCCAACCCGTAGAGACAGTGCCGCAAGTTCGGGTTATAGCCGTCCTGGGCCTTCATCGACCGGATGTACTGCATGATCTTATGTTCTCCCTCGCCGGGCACCTCGTGGCCCGACAAAATGATCTTGATGTTGGCCCAGCGCGAGTCCTCGGACATTTTCTTGTGGATGAAGTATTTCAAGTTGTCGGTCAACTTGGCCATGAACTCCGTGCCGGGTGTGATGGCGTTGCGGTCGAACGGGTCCTCCTTGGGGATTTCGGCACCCTGCCGAATGGCCTTTTGCAAATTCTGCTCGGCCTCGTACGCGGTCCGGAATCTTCTCGCACGCTGCTGGTTCATCTTGGCTCTGGGCGCCACGCCGTCGATCGCCATGTAGAACACTTCCTTGGGCTTGATGATGTCGAATAGGTGGTCAATGTAGTTGAAAATCGCCGAGTACATCTGGTCCTCGGTCATCCGCCGTAACGTGTCGTCGTCCGAGTGCGTGCATGTGTGCAAAATCGAGTTCATGTCGAGGTACAAGTTGTCGAACTCCGGCACGTTCTCGCCCTCGATGAGCTGCGAGATCAACGGCCATCTTTCCGAGATGAATCGGAAAAACTTCGGTATTCCTATGGGGGTGTTAGTAACTTAACGCTGTGCGTGGGGCGGCGGGGCGTCGTGTGCGCCGCTGCCGCGGGGAACGCTCACGCCGGGACCAGCCGTGGGAATCTAGCACATACCCATTTTCGGTCTTGTTTCTGCTTGTGGTTGCTAATGGGCAAAGAGCAGTGTGCTGTTGCTTTGCTGGTAACTTATCAGTGCTGGAGCAGGCACCAGTACTTAGCGCAGTGGAAAACTGGACGATGCGGTGGGGCACGACTGGCGTGTGCACACTCTCTTTCTCACTCTCGCTCTCTCACTCTCGCTCCCTCTGTAGCGAGCGCAGACTACGGGGCCCGCCAACAGTTGCCGGCCGACAGCGCTCTAAAACAAACTATATCATGTACATATCGCTAAACAGACTCCAGGATTCTGTGGCTTGCAACTCGGGCCCACGAATTGCTGCTCGGCGCTGTTGCGGCGCCGCGCACCAACTCGCGCGCCCCGGCCGCCGCTCCATCGAATCTCCAAAACTCACCCGAGCGCGCACTCTGCGCTGAGCGCTCGCTTGCAATCGGAAAAAAACAACTTTCGCTCTAGCAAATGCACTTCCGCTTGCAAATGCACTTCCGCGGGGGAGGCACCTTCCTGCTCTCTGACGTGGCATAAAAAATGGAGCAGAGCGGGAGCTCACCCAGCGACACCTCAGCACGGCATCACACACATAATCAGCACTTGTCTTGACTCCGCCGAGAAATTGCGACAACTTCCAAAACATCACTCAACTATACTGCTGCCCCGACTTTCTGCTTCTTGGGCCACTCGCTCCAATGCCGCCTGCAATACGCTCCGCGACAACCTGTAACTTCGAAGCGCAGCAAACTGTATCGTCTCGTGCACAAACTGTACCCTCTCGTGCACACCCTTGGCGCCGCCAGTTAGAAAGGTGCGCAAAGGCGGCGGCAACTCCTTTGCCAGAATGAGCGAGCCAAGCTGCTCCTGGCTCATTGCGATAGTGGGGCGCACGGACGCCGCTAGCCTTTGAAGGTGTGCTTGCGCCGCCGCCACCCGCGGTCCAAGTGCTGCGGCCACCGCTTCGCGCTGTCGGTGCAAAACGTCTTGGCTCTGTGAGACCCACCGGGGTATCTGCGCCGAGACGTGTTGCGCCGCCGCGACTGCTTCGCTGCTGTTTTGGTGATACTGCAGTCGGACAGTTGACGCCACTCGCTGATAAAAGTCAAAAGCGGGCGGCGAGTACCTCGCGTGCAACCGCGTCGCGTGGCTCCTGGCAATGTCGAAGTTTGTGTCCCAGGCGCTGCAAACCCGGCCATGGAGTATGCGCCATTGGCCCGAGCAAGCGTTGCGCAAAGAGTCCCATTCTCGAGAGTACCTGAGCCGCTTGGCAGGGCTGTGGTAAAGCACACGCGAGAAAACGCCTGCTTTGGGCGCCAGCTCCGGCTCATAAATTGCAGCCGAAATCCACCCCCACACCTTCTCGCGCGCTTGCCTCTGTGCCTGCATCACCACCTCCTCAAGATGCTGTGTCTTGGCCACGTGCACGCCAGCCCCATGGCTGGAGGCGCCAAAAAAACTGTCCGATGTGCCTGGCACTGCGCCACAAAGTCCAAGAAGCGGAGCCTGCGCCACATACGATGCCACTGCCGCAGTAACGCCTGCGGCCGCAATGGCCATCACATAGTACAACAAAAACTCCTTGTGGGCCTCCATCCGGTCAAGCGCCGACCGTAAGGCCAGCTGCGGGAAGCGGACGTGTTTCAGATCCGCAGAAAGTACAGCCGAGCGGGACACGCGGTCAAAAAGCTTGCTCGATGCCCTTCTGAACCGTGCGTCGGCCCCAGAAACGCCACGGCTGAGTCTACAATTGGCCAATGTGCGGCCCACTGTCATTTTAGCTCCGTTCCGGGCGCTTCCACACTTGCACGCGCCCTTCTGCAATAATTTTGTGTCCTTCAGGCAGCATACGGACGCTTCATTTTGAGGAAACTCGTTCCTCTTCAATTCGAGGGTGCCGCTTCCCAAATTCTCGGAACAGTCTTCCTGCGAGCTGCGGTCCAAAGTCTCTACACTGAGCAGCGACTCGGAGCGCGGGGTCGAATCGTCATCCAAGTCCGAGGACGAAATGATCGACCAGTCTTCATCCATGGTCACTGACATAGTGTTCGGGGGTTGTATTTTGTGTATCGCTTTGCTGCTGGATTTTTTTTCGTTTTCTTCTCGTCTTCTTCTGTAGTCAGGAAAATGACGTTAAGAATGGTGTTGCTTTTGTGGTCTGGACAGATGTCACAAAGTTCTAAAAGGCGCCTGAATCAGTATGAAACCAGATAAGCGATCAGTAGGCGGCAAAACGCCAGGAAGAGCGGGCAAACTCCGGGGGCAAATAAATATGAAAAAGCTGCAAATATAAGTCTGCTGCTGTGGTCAACTCGAGCTGTGGCAGAGTAATACGTGGTGGTATCCGAGAAAGTGGCTAATTGTACTTTTGCCTTTCATTTAGGGAGGCACGCTACTATCTGACAAGGATAAAGCGCAGTCACGTGACACTATCAGCTAAATTGAACCAAAACAGCTCAATATGCAGGGTGGGTATTTTCTTTCCGTAGACTGTTATGCGGGGCTAGTTATCCATGGTCCGTCACCTGGAGAGCTAAAGTACTATGATCATTTCATATATGCTGTAAACGATTGCTTTTTAAAGTATCGCTAAATCATAAAGTACATTGTCCGCAAGTTGAATGGTACTTTGAAGACAGAAACACATAACTTGTCCTGCACAATACCATTGCCTCAGCTCAGTACGGGAACTTGGGGTAAGTCACATCGTGTGACTTGCCTTACAGAGAAAGTTAACTGTTGTCATGAATGCGTCTATAAATATGCGTGGTAGGCCGAGCAGCGTGTAGGGCCGCCAGGAGTGTATGTGTGTGTGTGTGTGTGTGTGTGTGTGTGTGTGTGTGTATGTTGTCATTGCGTGAGGAAAGTAGCCGTGGTTCAAGCGATCTTACTGCTGGATCTTTTGCTAGCCTTTCTGGCACGCTTCTCGCTGCGCTTCTGCATCTTCGACGAGTGTTTGTGGTCTCGCCTAAGCTTCTCCTCCAAAGTTTCCATTCTTGCCTCTAACTTAGTGAGACGCAGCTGGAGAACATTGTTCTGGTTTTGCAACTCGTAGTACTGCTCCCACCTAACGAACTGTGGCGCACTGTTTTGCATCTTTTTCTGCTCGAAATCCTCATTTCTCGACGATGTGATGACCGGCCAAGACTGCACGTTAGATAGGCTTGGTCTGCCATCGTTGCTCGGATTAAGCATTTGCTGGTTGGGAAGACGTTGGTCTGGCCATTTTTCGTGGCCAGCAAATGGAGCGTACTCTCTCATTGGCGCGTTGGGGTTGAACTGCTGGTTGCCAAAGGGAACCGGCTGCATCATGCCAAGGTTGGGAAGGTACTGAAGCGGCTGCTGTAAATGCGGAGAAGCAAATTGGTCCTGGCTCAAAACGGGCGGCTTCACTCCCGAGAGCTTGTCCTTTTCGCTTCCAGAAAGCGCACCTTCACTAGGGCCGCGGCTGGACTTTCCGTCGGGACCAACGCTGTGCGACAAGTCACTCGGCAAATGAGGGCGGCTTTGCATGCCTGGCGTTGCAAGCCTCGGTGCGTAGTCACCTGGCTGGTAGAACTGCTGCTCCATGTTAGAGTTGTTGTTCGGAGGAGGATAGTGATGGTAGTGATGGTAGTAGTGCAGGTCTGCGGGATACTGCGCCTGTTGCGGCGCTGCAACGGAAGGCAGAAACTGCTTGCTACTAGCATCCTGAAACAGACGTTTTCCGTCATCGCGGGGAATAGTTGTAGTCGCACTCGTAGAGGTAGTAGTAGCCTGTCTCGGGAAGCCGGTATCGCTGTTGTTGGAGTACCCGGTGCTGGACACGATTTGGTCTGATCTCCACCTGTCAATCTCGGGCCTCAAGCTCAGTCTTGACTCTAAGGATTCACCGCTCAAGTTAGACGCAGCCATTGGGCCCCGGGGGTTGTCGCCCGAGAACAGCGTGCGCTTGACAGAGGGAGTGGCTCCCGAGTCCTGGTCCGAAGAAGACACTTGCTTGCTCGTGGGCAAAGCAGAGCCCGAGCCAAAGCTAGCGCCGAGCGGAAGCAGCTGCTCGGAGTTGAACTGGTTCCCGTTGGGCGGGATGCCGCCGCGTTTGATCTTATTTGGGAACATCTGGCTCGAGCTGCCGTCGTCCTTGTGCTTCTGCGACGTCCTGGCAGGAGCCTCGGCGCCCTCTGACGCAGTGGCCTCTGTCTTGACCTCGTCTCCTGCTTCTTTCGTACCGGTACACGCGTGGGGAGAGTTGAGATGCCGCGTGAGCGCATCCGGCCTCGCAAAACGGCGGTCACACTTCTCGCAGTGGAAAGGCTTCTCGCCTGTGTGGAGTTTTTCGTGCCGCTTGAGGTCGTGGATCCGCCGGAAAGAGAGGTTGCAGTCGGCACACCTGTGCACTTTGATCGTGGTGTGGATCATCTCGTGGCTGACCATGTTGTGCTTACGCGTGAAGCCCTGGTTGCAGACCTTGCAGAAAAACTTCTTAGGTAGCGTGGGCTTTGCGGCCGCCTGGCCTGCAGAGTTTGCATGGCTTGCCAAAGCGGCGGAAATGGAGGCGGAGGTCGACTCCTCTTGGTTTCGCTGCGTTTTATCATTTATGTCGTCTCCTGCGGTCGGTGGCGACGTGAGTGCCGACGACGCCGACGTGAGACCGGGGTTCTCCGAGGACTCCATGCTGGAGGCGTTGCGCCTTACGCCGTTGTTGTTGGCGTCAAACTTATTTTTCTTTTCCAAATTCCGTGACGTTAGCGGCTTGCCCGACGACGCGCTCTCCGTGTCCGAGACCTCGTTGGACCCGTCGTTCGACAGCTCGTTCTGGTCGATTGTTTCCTTGGAGTGGCGGTGTGTTTTGCGGTCAGCAGTACCGGCGTCTGCCGCCGGGGCATCCCCAGTGTCTCTGGGCAAGTTATCGAGAAACTGCTTGGTTGCTGTAGGTGACGTGGCCATGGCGAAGACAAGTGGGATGGGGAACTATGCCATCGAATTGCCAAGGTGGGGCTTTTTCTCCTTTTTGTGGAGTCTTTGGGAAGTTTTTTTTGCAGACTTGGGCGGGCGCTCTCAATCTGAGATTGGCGGTTTAGGGGAGCTTATGGGCGGCTAGCGAGGTGCACAACACAAAATGGATTTCAAGATTGCTCGATTGCAACAGTATATCGTCGGGGCCCGTGAGGGAATCGCAGAAAACTCGGCGTGGCGGCGGGGAAAAGTTTGGGCGGCCACTCGGTATATATAATAAGAAAAGAAACTGCACTCCAGAGTGAAATGATGCCGGTCCAAATAATTGCGCCGCCAGTGGACCGCGTGCCAGGTCCAGGAAAATATGCGGGACACACTAGTCACCAGCGCAAGGGTAAGGGTTCTCCTGCAGGCAGTGGCACCGGTTAGCCTCTGGACGCAACAGAAGGGTTGTGTGCAAAAAAAAACAGGCGTCGGTGTTCCGCACTCGCGCGTAGTGCCGTCATCGTAGTGCCCTCCGATATGCCAGACCAGCCAGAGGCGGTTGCGGTCCGGCTACGGGCGGCTCCCACTGCCTGGCGGTTATTGCTGGGGAATAGCCCTCTGTAGCTGCTACACCCCGCCGTTGTCCTCATTTCCGCACCGCAAAACCAGTTCGCGGTACTGAAAGTAGGCCCCATAGCTAGAACCGGCTCATGCTCGCCTAACATAAAAACGCCAGGGGTCACACGGGCAGCCCAGGCGGGCCCTGCCATGCGCGATCTCTCACGTGACAGCGTCCTCACCCAACGTCAAGCGCCTGCCTCAGCTGACATAGCGCTTGCTTTGCGAGCACTTGCCACTAGTCTATGCACTCGCGCTTTTCTTTTTTACCGTGATGTAATCGTTGCCACTTGCGTTTCGCCCCAGCATGAGTGCGGGCCGTTTCTTTTTTTCGCAAGTGCGCACCGCCCGCTGTTTTTGGCCCCGCAGCCCGCGTCCAGGGGCACTTCTCGTTTAGACGATTTGATGTAGACCAATTTTTATCTGCAGAAGACTGCGCAGCACTGGACCCTGAATCTCTTGTTGTTCAAGTGGAATTATGCTAGTTTTTCGCCTATGGGAGCCTGTTACTCTGAGCTTTCTCGTTTCCGATGTGGCAAATGCACGGGATCTCATCGTAGAGGTGTTCTCCGTGGCAACAACAACAACGCAGGTGTTCGGGACGTCACGTGATCGCACTGGACCCTGTGATCGGATTTTCTAGGAACGGGAACTTGGGTGACAACGTTTTCGATAAGAGTGAGCACTACGTAGTGTTGGTGTTCTGTTTCTACCTGCTGCGAACCGTGTAGGTTTCCTTATTAAAATATGCTTGCTCTTACTGAACCAGCCTGGTAGGCACTGTCCTAGATGGGAAACTGCGATCTAGACCAGATTGCAAAAGATCGGACTGACCTAGCCTGAAAAACGCTAGTCCAAGCCAAGTGGGGTTTCGAAGTCTCTCTGCCAAATGGCCTATATTGCATGCTAGGCCGTGCACAGCGGTAACGCAGCCATTGTAGCGGCGCCGGCCCAGAGCTAAACCCGTACACCAGCGTACCACACGACGTAGAGACCCTCCGAAAAAAGCTGGTTATGGACTGGTTCGGAATGAGAGTTGTTTGAGAGTTGTTTGTGTTAGCTGGTTTACTGCTCAGGACTGACAAGGCAGTTGTCGTTTGATTTTGGAGGGTGTGACTGCGCATATTGGTATGGGTGCAAATTTGTATGGTGCGTTTTCCCACGCGAGCACTAGAGCTGCGTATTGACAGAACGATAAGAGAACGATGCTCCCTCGGGAGCACTAGAGCTGCGTATCCACAGAATGATAAGAGAACGATGCTTACGAACCTGTGCTTTCTGGGCATTATTCCCGCTTTCTAGAGCTGTTTTGGGTTTGATGGAGCCGAAATTTTTTTTTTTTTTTTTTTTCCGTGTGAGTTTTGCTGCCGCTCCCCAATTCGATATGGGGCCTATAATTTCGACCTTTCGGAACATCATTGTGTTGCCAGTTCAACTGTATAGAACGGAAGCGATTACAAATGAGTAGCGGCCAGCTTTATTGTCTACGGAAAAGGCATAGGAGTGAGCTGCCCACCACCAACTGTGTTTCTCTTATCTAGGCTTGTGACGCAAAATAAGTGAAGTTCAGCGGTTGGTGGCTTTTCACTCACCCAGCGTTCTGGCTCTCTGGAGCCAAAAAGCCTCTCAGCAACGCTAGCGTTTTGATATTTTTTGTCTACGCTGGGCTCCTCGCTACACAAATCTAACGCATACCAAAATGTCGTCTGGGGCCCCGCTCGTCGTAAAACTGGTCGTACAGTATAAAAATGCCAATCTTACCTACCTTGCAGCCTTCCACTATCAATTCACCTACTATCGTCGCCTATTATCTCACCTACTACCATCACCTCTCAACTTTGCGTCATTCCACCCATACTATCTACTCCCTCCCCCAGTGCATCACCGCGATAGTGCGTCCGAGCCTTGCAAAAACGTGGTGCGGTTTCTGGCCGGGCCCGGCACTGAGCCAATTTTCTCACCGGTCACATAGTTAAACACCGGTGCCGACACGACCCCTGCCAGCGCCCCTTAGTAATAATCGATCTCCTTATCTTGCCAGCTACGAGCCCCAATTTACTGTGTAAAATCACACCTACCCTCCCGTCTCGCACGCACCACCCGTCTCGTGCAAGACTCTCCCTCGAGCATTACCCCTGAAGGTCAATTGGCCCGAAAAACCGCACCTTTTTCCCGACGGCGCCGCTCCGTAGCGAGAACGCCCACCTTTTGTCGACTTTGGCCCACCGTTTTCGCCGCAAAACTCTCTCCAAGTCTCCGAAAATTCGTTATTTCGCCTGATTTTTGGTGCCCAGCTTGCCCGGGCTGCCTCTGATACCCACGCTTTTGTGAACTTTTCAATTCTATACCGCTTTCCGGTCGCACAGCCGTTGATCCCGCTTGATTTACAGCTGTATTTTCCCCCTCCCTCAAACTCCGTATTGTGCTGTTAGGTTCCGTTGCTGTAGCCGCTGTTCTAACTGCTAACTAGTCGGAGCTTCCAACTTCATTTCATTTTTTCCCCGTTGCCGCCCAGCCCTTGGCCAGAAAAGATGTCCCTAATCTCAAATAGAAAGCGGCCAAGAGGCTTCAGCGACAACTTCGACCACTCGCGGAAAGCTGCCGCCAATGAGTCCATATCCGCTGTGTCAGGTAAGCAGCAAATTAAGGGTTTTGAGAGCCTGCTGGATAACCTCAACTTTGCAAACTCTGCGGAGTTGAAGTTGGACGTGGCCCCTGATTTTGGCTACCGGCGCCAGAGACAGAGGTCGCTTCAAAACTCGTCCTTTGAGGGCGAGAGCGCCTTGCTTGAAGAGGACGAGGCCGACGACATGTACGGCGAAATTGATGACATTTTTGACGACGAAAACGACGACGTCATTTTCTTGGAGGAACGTAAACTAAAGTCCAATAACCCCAGAGTACGGCAGCAAAGAAACAACTCCGACTCGTTTCTTTTATTGGACAAAGATCTGTGGGACGCCTACAACATGTTCAACGTGAACAACAGCACAGGAAACACAGACATTGCGACTCCTCCTAATCCTGGGATGAAGAAGCAAAGAACCAGTTCTCTTCCGCAGTTGCCCCAGGCGAAATGCTTTTACGAAAAATTTCCTTACGACTATATACTTCAACACCCCAAGGTGGGAAACGTCAAGACGAATGTCGTTCCCCACAAGATGAACTTGCCTCCCTGCGACGACGAGGACGGCCACTACATTATCAAGATTAACGATGTTTTCGCTAATCGGTTTGTCATACAAAAGTTGCTTGGACAGGGCACGTTTGGGAAAGTGGTGGCTTGCTACGACAAACTCAATCGTGAGACCGTTGCTATCAAGATCATTAGAAACATCCCCAAGTACAGAGACGCGGCAAAAATTGAATTGAGAGTGTTGACAACACTCAAACAATTCGACAACGAAAACAGAAACCATTGCATACACTTGAGAGAGTGCTTGGACTTCCGTGGACACATCAGCATTGTCACCGACTTGCTAAAAATCTCATTGTATGACTTTTTGGAAAACAACAAGTTCATTCCGTATCCGGGCTCGCATATACAGGCGATATCGAAGCAGCTCATACGGTCAGTGACTTATTTCCATGACCTTAACCTTATTCACACAGATCTCAAACCAGAGAACATATTGTTACATGATGACAGCTACCTGCGAAAACTACTTCGAAGCAACACGATTATCTCGAGCTACATGAACTTGAACGCTGCAAACGACAAGCGGCTGCGCGAGAAGCCACCCAAATACCTGAGGATATTGAACAATCCGCTTATACAGATCATTGACTTCGGGTCTGCCATCTTTGACGACGAGTATCACTCCTCAGTCGTTTGCACGCGGCACTACAGAGCGCCAGAGATCGTTTTAGGGGTGAGCTGGTCTTTCCCCTGCGATATGTGGTCTGTTGGGTGTATTCTAGTCGAGTTGGTAATCGGCGAGCCTGTGTTCCGGACACACGACAACTTGGAGCATTTGGCGATGATCGAGAAAGTAGTGGGACAGCCGATCGACAAGGAGATGGTAAGAAAATCGAAGCAGAAAGAGAATGAGTGTGGAATGAAGTACTTCACAAACGACTACCGCCGGAGCGTCTCAAACAGCGGCGATGTTGATGACGATGTGGACGAAGACGACGATTGCATAATAGATTCTGAGTACACGGAGGACAACCTGCTTACGTTGATGTTTCCTACGTCGTCTACTCCCGAGAAGTTTGTGAGAAGTGTCGCGCAGCTCTCAAGAATAGACTTGTTTTTGAGCGAGCGGATCGGCCTCAAGATTGATTTCGACTACTCGCTCAGTGCAAATTACCACAACAACCAGCATCTAATCAACTTTGGCAACTTTACGTTCTGGTGGTTTTTCATCGACTTGCTACGGAAGTTGTTTGTCATCGACCCGAACGAGCGAATCACGGCGCATGAGGCATTGGAGCATCCGTGGTTCAATTTAGGTATTGAAGACGAAGGGACAATGTGAGCGCGAGCGTCTTGTCGTCACCACGCAACAGGCACGACGATATATGTGTGTCTGACCGTCACACATCTGGTTCCTGCAGGAGCGGAGTCGTGTGATTGCAACTTACCGTGATGTGCGCAGTCGCTCTAGCGACCAGTGTGGCAAAGGTGCAGAACTCGGTGATCCGATGAGAACGAAACACCGGGAGACATTAAGAAACGGATTCTACATACTACTGTCAAGCGAGCCTCGTCCGGCACAGGTGGCGCCTCTGCTGTTGCGTCGCTCATGCGCGCGACAATAAATTCCCTCGTTGCTAAGCACTGTAAGCTGGCGCTCTAGTCAACCGATGTAGCGCAGACGTAGCACAGAGTGTAGCACAGATGTGGCCACACGCACTATGGAGGAACACTGTGGTGAGCACAGTGGTGAGCACTGTGTTGAGCACTGTATTGGACACATGCGCAAATGCAGTAAGCCAGGAGACGATAGAGCCAGTCAGTGGAACTGTACTAAGCAAAGAGCAAATCCGCTTCGCAATTGGCCCTCTGCGCCAACTTGGCCACTTTCGTGTCAGCTCCTCATAATCGCTATCTACAAACTGAGCCTCCCCCTAAGCATCTCAAAGCCCCGATCCGGACTTAATGGTGTACATTAGTGCCTGCACGCATATCCGAAACAAGCGCGGAAATCGGGTCGTGCGAAGCCGCAATAAGGCCTAGTCTAGACTCAGCGCGGCTAAGCCCCCCAGAAAAAAGAAAAAGAGCGTTGCAACATCAGCAGTCATAAAGAGACGCGAACACGATACGGAATGGTCCCCCAGTTGCCTCGAAGGGGCCAACGCAGATGGCCTCACCCTAGCAGCTACGAATGCACACTTACGAAGCACCGCAGCCAAAAAAAAGAAAAATAAAAAAGAAACTGAAGCTTCCGGCAACCACGTGATGTCGGACAAACCACCAACCCATTGAGGGAAGGCCATAGCTGCGCGGAGAGTCAGTCGCAAGCCTAAAGGGGCATAGTGATTGACATAGGGGCCGCATGCTCAGACGACGCACTTGCTCCCCCCGCAACACCGAGAGCAGTGCGATCGGAGCCCAACCCGGTGCAGCAGCGCATTGACATGCAGGTGTCAATGCGCGCATGCCGGAACTGTTGCGTCGAGCTCCAAGACACAAACAAGTGTACGAAACGGGAGCGCGCTCGCACCGGCTATGTTTTTAGTAGCCCCGTGCTATTTGCAACTTCGTCATTCCACAGCAAGCGAAGGAGCCCTGAACAGCAAATAATGCACATAACGAATGCAGCGAAAACATGCGAGGCAAACTAGGCGCGGCCGACATCGACGGGGGGCTTGTGCCCTCGGCCACCGTGCGGCTTTTTCCGCTCGACGTCGACATTTAACTACATCTGACTAACACACGTAAATTTGCGATCACTGCCGAACGTTTCAGGCATGTATGATGCGAGCTGACGCGGGCTGCCGCGCTTGCGTAGTGCCTGCCGTAGGTGCTGCAGATAGTGCCTCATTTGTGCGATATTTCAGCCTAATCGGGGGCAAATACGCTGATGCCGCAGTTCTAGGCCCGGATTGCTGCAGATTTTTTCTTGCTTTTGACGTCTCATCTGTTTATTGTTTTTCGTAAGTGTGATACTTTTTTTTTTCTGTTGTCCACCTGCGACGCAACCAATGCGGCCTTTATAACAACCGCCATTCGCTTATTTCTCCTCCCCCTTTTTCCAAGTCAAGGTTCTACCACCCTCTTTTTCTTTAGCAAATCCAGCCCACTCTCTTTAAAGGCTTCCCAACTATCGTCTTTCCTTATCTCTGCAAAAGCATTAACCGCCTCCGCCACCATGAAATCTGCTACCGTTTTGGCCTCCCTCTTGGCGCTTACCGCCGCCGCTCCTTCCCGTGTGCACCAACATCACGAACACAAAAGAGCCGTCACCGTGACCGTCCAAGCCGGCGCTAACACTGCCGCCGGCGTCTCCTCCAGTATCGAGAAAAAAGACTCCTCCGCGGCCACCTCAGGCTCTGCTTCCTCCACCGGTACCTCCGGTTCTTCCACGTCCAGCTCGTCGGGCTCCGCTTCCATCTTGGGCGACCTCGACTCTTTCGTCGACCCAACCGTCAAGTTTGAGGACGGCGTCTACGACTGCGACACCTTGCCCACCGGCCAGGGTGTTGTCGGAGTCACGTGGATCTCGGACTTAAACGGTGGGTACACGTCCATCATGAACATGAACGGTGATACGTCGACCACTTGCCAGGACGGCTACTACTGCTCGTACGCGTGCCAGGCCGGCATGTCGAAGACGCAGTGGCCCTCGCTGCAGCCCGCCAGCGGCATTTCCGTTGGTGGCTTGTACTGCAAGAGCGGCAAGTTGTACAGGTCCAATACCGACCAGAACTACTTGTGTGCCTGGGGCGAGGAGAAGGCTAACTTTGTGTCCAAGCTCTCCAAGGACGTTGCTATTTGCAGGACTGACTACCCCGGCTCCGAGAACATGAACGTGCCTACCTTGTTGCAGGCCGGCTCCTCGGTGCCTGTGTCTGTCGTTGACTCCGACACTTACTTCACCTGGCAAGGTGGCAAGACCTCCACGCAGTACTACGTCAACAACGCCGGCGTGTCTGTCGAGGAAGGCTGCATCTGGGGTACTTCCACCAGTGACGTTGGTAACTGGGCGCCAGTTGTTCTTGGTGCCGGTACCACTGGCGGCAACACGTACTTGTCTTTGATTCCCAACCCTAACAACTTGAACGCTCCTAACTACAGCATCAAGATCCAGGGTACTGACGGTGCCTCGACCGTCGGCTCTTGCTCGTACGTTGACGGCTCGTACAACGGCGGTGACGGTTCGGACGGATGCACGTTCACCCTCACCTCGGGCACTGCTGAGTTTGTCTTCTACTAAGCATGTGGCTTTTGTCCAGTTTTTTTGACCCGTTCTTGCTCGCTTTTTCGCCACGTTTCGTTAGACTGTGATACCCGTGGGGATGCCGTCCCCGCCTAAGTAGTCGCAAGATTAGACCTTACTGTACTATACCGAACTTACAATAAACTTTTTTCTAAAAAAAAAAAAAAGGATAAAAATGTATAAAAGATGTGTAAATAAAAAGATGTGTAAATAAGAATGTTGTTACTCCTTTCAAGGCATGTTTTGTCAGCCGTACGCTATGCTCTCGCAGTAGCTCAAGTTGAGCGTCCCATTTGTGTTGAACATCCGGTGGAGCAGGCCAAGCTTCTCGTCCGGCGTCGGCAGAAACGAGTTCAGCACATACAAGTGGATGGATTTGAGCCGAAGCTTCTTCATCAAAAACTTCAGAATCGTAGCCACGGTCTGCGTTTCTGCCACGGTGAACGCAGCCGGGCTGATCGCAGCGGTGGACCCAATCGCCAGAAACCGCACCGAAATCTTCTTGGGCTCCGCGGGCTTGGCCGGGAGACTCGACCTCTGGAACAACACCGATGTGGAAAGCGGCACCTTTTCCTCCACGGGCGTTTCCAAGTCTCTCCCGCCGAGCGACGGCGTGGAGCCGGCAGTGGAGCCGGCAGTGGACGAACTATCCGACTCAGAGTGAAGAAGAGAGGACATGTCGACCGCTAGCTGCTGGCCATGTTTCTACGTGCGCCGCTGTGAGTCAAGCTTGCGCCTTTGGTAATGGTCAGGGGGCGTGGCTGTGGTGTTAAACCGGCAGCTTCTGTGAACCCGGCAGTCTCTGTGAACTCGTATGTGCTTTTCGCGAGCGCTCGTGTGTGTCGCACTGGGCCAGGCGCGCGCCTGCGGGCCAGAGCACCACAAAAGCAAGCTGCGGCACGGGGTGCAGATCGGCCCTCCGAGTCCGATTCTGTTCTGCCGAGGCCCCGTTTTCATAGATCTGGCCGCGCGGCCGGGGGCCACCCTATTTATATTTCGCAGCTAAGCTTTGTGCACAAACACGTTTGCGTGACCCACCCCCTGCTGTGTTCGTGAGCCTAAGCCCGCTGGCCGCTACCCGCTGGCCGCTACTCGCTGCGGGTCCGCCAGCGGAACTGCTGCGGGTCCGCCAGCGGAACTGCTGCGGAGGGCCGGGACCGAAACCGTAGTCACGTGCACAGACCCATTTACCCATTAGGATTCGTCGTTTAAGCTGCTTTGCTCCGTAGGAATGTTGCTAGCTCCGCGTTAGCCGCCCTTAGTACCGTGAGTTGGCCGCAACGTGACGGTCTGCTGGCGAGAGACGGGTGGCGGCAGCTATGCATTTTACGCTGCGGGTATAAAAAGGGCAGCGGTTTCCCCTTGTAATTCTTGCTTTTACCTGTTGGCCGCCTGTGCTTTTCTGCCGGCCGTCCCTCCCTTTTCCTCCGCTCCCCCGCTTCTCTTGCAGCCGTGTCGCTCGCGGCTGGCGTACCACGGCGGATAATCTCGTGCGCGCGCTTCCGCTCTGCACCTTTGATGCCGTTCAGCCTTGCGCAGTTTCCGCCGCTTGCGCGCGCGCTACTTACTACTTTACCAGCAAATCTAGACCATCTTCACTACGCCCGCTCCTAGTGCACTCACCACACGGAATGTCAGACACTGAGTCAGAAACTCGCCTGGAGTCCACGGACGGCACCCTAGAGATCTTGGACGTGGCCAAGGTGCTCCAGCTGCTTAAGGACGCGGCACGTGACGCGACTGCTTCCCACGACTTCTTGTCCTTCTCCACGGTGTTGGATATCCACCTCTCAGATCCTGCGCGGTACACGCCGGACGAGCGGGAGACGCTACTCCAGTTCTTGGTCGACTGTTTGGCCGCTGACCACGGGCTCATTGAGGAGGTGGGCTGGGACTTGCCGTCGCTTGTGCTTCCGCTCATTGACTCAGACTTCAATTTTGTGGGACCTCTCCGCACCGCTCCGTGTGTGTGGAAAGTGATTAAAATCTTCGAGCTTCTCGCGCTCTATGGTAACCCGAAGGAGTTGTTTTTGAAGTCCACCGAGCTTCTCAGCTCCTTGAAGACTACCGACAGCGCCGTCGACCCGGAGTACGCGTTCAAGTTCTACGACGTCAAGCTCTACTGCATCTTGGAGTTGATCAACAGCACCATGCGTAAAATCCACACGTTGTATCCGTCTCGGTTCTTGGCCATGGCGGCGTCCAGCTTCGTTAACGCGCTTTATATCAACCCGAACACCGCAAGCGATAACACCGGTTTCATCTTGAAAAACGTATACGGTTTCTGCCGCAACTACCAGCCGCCGCCGCGGCCTGAGTCGGCGGACTTGACGAAGAAGGAGTTGCAGAAGATACAGAGCGACGAGGAGTACTTGCAGCGGAAGCTTCTCACGGCGTTTTTGACCGAGGCAGTGCACTTGACCTTGCGCTGGGTGGCGTTCGGGTTGGAGGTCGCGTACTTCAATCGCTTGAACGCAAACTCCACGACCAAACGCGTTGTACTGGAGTTTCTGTTGGATTTGCCCGTAGTGAACAGAATAAACCAGCTTGCATTGTCTTTTGACTTGGACTTTGAGAAAGACCTTGAGGACTTCCTTGTTTCGTCCGAGAAGCTCCTTGACTTCGAGCAGGCGAGCAAACAGACCGAGGAGTCTTTTAACGTTGAGCTTTTCAAAAAGTTGGTCTCGGACTACCAGAACCAGTTCGCCCACTCCATTGTCGACACGCGTGCAACTACTGTCAGGGACTCTTTGAGCGGTGCGTTGCTCCTATTGTCTTTCAAAGTGTGCTCCGACGACAACTCCACGGAGTTTGACATTACGATACCGCAGGCGATCGCCGCCACGCTACGCTTGCTCATCCCGCCGCTCGTTGATGCCAAGCTCCTACACCGCGGTCTACAGGATATGGCGGTGTTCTGGTGTTGGTACGCCATGCAAAAACTTCAAACTACCGGCCGAACACTAGAGCTGGAGCTAGCTTCGATCCCGCGAGTCGTTCTTATGACGTTCATGCAATGCCTCACGTTTCTGATTGTGTCGCACTCTCCTGCTTCCATGTATCGCTACGTCACATTGACGTTGCTCACAAAGTGCTTGTCTGCGGCGCCCGAGGATGTGTCATACAAATTCATTCTCGACTCTATGAAAGACTGCCCCTTTGAGGACGTCAAAACGGCGCTTGTCGGTGTGTTGCGCGTCTTGTGCACCAGCGACAGAAAAGTCGACGAAGTGCTGCGGCGCTTGAGCAGCTTGAAATTGGATAAGGTGCCGTCGTCTCAGGAAGATGCAAAACCTCAACCACAGACCCTGGAGGACGCACCTGCGCTTCCGCCGCGCACCCCGAAGGGTGGCCCCAAGTACATCAACTTGGACAAGGAGAGGCAGGATGATATATTAGGGTTGGTTCGCAACTACATAGGGACAACTTTCCCCATCACCGGTGACGGACCACAGGTGCACCCAGAGACGTTTGCTACGCTACAGGCACTCCTCAACATGTTGATTCCATTAAAGCGCAACGGACTGATCGATGGCAAAGCGGTGGATAGAATTGTGGAGAACACCACGGAGCGGATCTCCAAGTATGAGGATTCCAGAAAGGGCCGGGAGAGTGATCCAAGCAAGCTCAACGCAGTTGGCGTCTTGCGAGTCACATTGAACAGGCTCACTGAGTGATATGCCACAATGATATGCCACATAGTTGATTTGCTAATTAGTCCGAGCAGATCTATATAAACAAAGTAAAAAAAAAAAAAAAAAAAGAAAAAAAAATAGAGGAAAGGGAAGAGACTGGGGTAAGGGGAGCCTACTATTTTTTACTCTTCGCGCCTCCCCTCTTGGACGTGGCAGCCTTCTCGTCTACCAACGGACCCCAGAACACGAAAAACCCTTCTTTCGTCGTACTGATCTCCTCCTCCCACTGTAGTTCTGCATCGTCGATGAAAGGGTCCTCGAAATCGTACTTCCCGACTTTGCGGTTGACCTTGGTCTGCTGTTTCTTCTTTGTCTCTTCCTTTTTCTTTGCGGTGTTGGTCTTGTCTGTGTCTGTGTTCAACTCCTCGTCGTCTTCGTCCATGGCATCGTCCTCGTCGTCCACGATATCGTCCATAAGCTCGAGCGCGGACCGAGCCTCAGGGTGGATAACGTTCCATCCATACTTCTCCTCCGCAAGCTTCAAGACATTGACCACGACTTCAGCCTGGCCCGGTTTGGGGTTTTTAGGGTCTAGAAGCGGGATGTCCAACGCAATTACGGGCGGCAACTTCACCTCCTTGTCTTCGGCATGAGCGCCCAACACGCCGTCGAGAGGCTCAGCGTCGTTGGACTCTCGAAAACTGGCAGGAGGCAAGTTTACGATGGGCTGCGGCGTCCTGGACTTGTCCGTAGTCATTGTGGGGTGGATCGACGGCTTGTCGTGGGACGGGGGCGCGACCTCTGGGGTCTTTTTCTTCGCCTTGGACGTCTTTTTTGTCTCTGCGCCGCCCTTTGCATCGGCCTTGGCTGCCTTTTTCGGTTCTGCCTTTTTCCCCTCCTTGCTATCGCTCTTGGCTGTTTTCTTAGTGGTGTCCAACTTGGCTTTCTTGTTAGGAGCATCTGATTTGGGCGCGGCCCGCTTCTTCTTGTCCGGCTGTGGGTCTGTTTTTGCTGAAGCGGATGCGGACGCGTTGTTCTCCTCGAGGTTTATCAAAGAACTAATCAGCGCCTTACTGAACTTTGCCTGTTTCGGCTCACCGGCCTCGTCCGGCCCGCTCAACGATGGCGACGGCTGGAGGACGAAATTTGTTTGAAAGCCGTCGACCAGAGTGGCGCCCGGACCACCTTCAGCGCTTGCTGGAGCGCTTGCTGGAGCGATAAGTGCTGCGACGCTAGGCGACAGAGTCGAAATGTCTACCACAGGTTGGCCGTGAGGCGCTTTTGCCTGGCTTTTTCGGCCGCCCCGGGCCGCACTGGTCTTAGAAGTGGTGGCGGTGGTCTTTTGAAGCGCCGAAGCGGGAGTGCCGCCTAGCGGACTGGGAATGCTGACTCCAGTTTGGAATTGCGCTATGAGGCTCGGAGCTGAGCCTGGATCTGGCGTGTTCTCTGCTGTGGTTGCCGCGGATACGGCTATGGGCACCGCAGGTGCTTGCAGTGGCGTATTTGAGGTCACTGGGTTGCTGGCGGGAGGCAAAACTGGAGCATTTTCCTGCGCTAGTTGGGCAGGTTTGTCTGGCAGCACCACCTCTGGCATCGGCGATGCGTTTGACATTTTAATTGGCGAAAACTGGACTGGCAGTAGACTGGCAGTAGACTGGCCGAGAGCTGGTGGTGAGCTGGTGGTGCACGGGTGGCGCCTAATGCGGTTGTGTAGCTGTGGATGTTGGTGGAATGCCTCTATTTAGAAGGTGAAGCAGTATGTGCGGCAGTAGCACTGCGACGCGAGACGAAGTGCGGAAGAACGGGAAAGACGTACAGCAGAAGGAAGGACGAAATGGAAGGGAAAAAAAAGACCACGGGAAAAGAAGAATAGAAAGGAAAATGGAATGCGAAAAATAATAATAGTTTGACAGAAAAAAAAATAATCATTTAATAGAAAAAGTAATAATAATTTAATAGAAAATAGAAGTGAAAATGGACCTAAGCCAAGGCATTCAAAATACGTGGCACTCTGGCTTAGTACACTACGCGCGGTCGAGCTGGATCACGTTCGTGTGGAAGCCAAGCTTCTTAAGCGTCAAGCACGTGTCGCTGCCGTAGCCCTCAAGCGAATTCATCGTCAAGTCCCCGTTCCAGTAGTCCGCGTACACTTTGCACATGGGCAAGCCGAGCCCCAACTTGTACTTGTAGGGCCGGGTGATCAACTGCTCGAGCGTCGACTTCTTCTCCCGGGTGGAGATCTGGTTGATGTCCGCCACGGACGTCTGGCCCAAGCCGTTCTGCGTCTCGACAATGGACGACCCGGCGGGCGTAACCTGGAGATTCGAGTACACTTGCAACCCTGGGATACCGTGGAAGTTCTCCAAGGACCTGCGGGCCAACGCCGGGCTCTTACCAAACGACCACATGGACTTGAGCTTGCTGTGGTTGACGCCGCCGCCGCGGTCGGAGATGCGGAACAACACCTGGGTCTTGGAGTCCACTATGGTGATCTTGATCGGCGGAAGCTTGCGGTCCGCGGCGGCGTGGCCGTGTGTGCGGATGGTGGCCTCGACGGAGTTACGCAAAATCTCCCCAAAAAGGTAGTGCAAGTGCGGCACCATGAACGGGAAGCTGGCGTCGACGTCGCCGTCGATCACGAGGTCCGGCATGTTGGCCTTGCTGGGGAAGTAGTCGAGCATGGAGTCCTTGACGAGGTCGCCCACCGCGAGAAAGTGCTCGCGGGCGCTACACTGCTGGAAAATCTCGCCAATGTAGTCTGGCGGGTTTTCCTGGTTCGGGTGGGTCTTGTGGATCTCCGAGAGCGACAAGTGCTCCTCTACAATGACACGGCGGCTGATGCGCGAGCGGAGCATCGAGCTCATGAACACGTCCAAGTCCTGCTGGGGCAAGTTCTGCAATATGGACAGCTCGAGGGCGCCCATCATCAAGTGCGAGAGGTTGAACACGTGCTGGTCCAACAACGCGCTGATCACGCTGCAGAACTCGTCGTTGTCGGCCATCGTGACGATGGGCGGGATCTTGCGGAACGCGTTGAACAGGTGGTAGTAGCTTTCGTAGATCTGCGCCAAGTGGAAATTGTTGACCACGCCGAACGGGAGCGTCTGCAAGTCCCGCACACGGATTGCCAACCGGATCGGCAACTCCAACCGCACGAAGTTGGCCGACGCAAGCACCTTCTGCTTGGTGAGTTTCTTGCCGTAGCCGGCCAACTGGCGGAGCGACACCGGGTGCGGCTTCTTTCGCGAGTACTCGAGCAACACCTCGTTCTGGTAGAAGTGCTGCGGGGTCAAGATGCTGGAGAACGACGGGAACGCGCCCAAGTCGTTGATGTGCTGCGCAATGTCTTCTTTGCCGACCAACGAGAGGAACTCGTTTGGCCGCAACTCGTTTAGCTGGTTCTGCGAAGTTTTGAGGCTCCTGTGCAGCTGTAGTAGACGGCCGGCTAGGCGGCCGGACGCGAACTTGCCGGACCGGAGCCGGGCGAGATGGTATTGTCTGTGCATTGTTTAGGGTGTATTTTTACGCTGTTGTGCTTTGGCACGAAAGCGGATATATGGTAACTAGGTAGTAGGGCCTGGTGAGAGTGCGTTTTCGCAGTGCACTTTGGCAGTGCGCGTTCGCAGTGTTGCACCGTTTTTTGCGCTCGTAGCCAGAATAGCGACCCACTACTGCAAAAAAAAGGCGGCTGCAGCAACGCCAGGACGTGAAACAGAGATTTAAATTTTGTAACGAAGCAGTGATGTAACCAGAGAAAAACTGAAAGGAATCACGCACTTTGCCAAAAAAAAAAGAAAAAAGTAAATGAAATGTAATATGTTGTGCCGCCACTGCCTTCCCCAGACAATGGCAGATCTCGCTGGCTGGGCGGTGTTCTCTGCAGGGACCGCAGCCAGCCACCCAGATCAATGCCTCACCAATTGGGCAAGATGTGATCCGGTGTCCTTGCAGCATTTCAGTTTTCTTTTCTTTTCTTGTTTTTCTTCTCTTTTCTTCTTTTTCCTTCTTTTCTTCCTTTCTTTCTCCTCTATTTTCTGCTGTCGTGTAATATCCCTTCTCCCAATTGGCGAGTCACCCGCCATGAACGTCTCCCAGAATGCGTACTTCACCTCCGAGTTCCTCCATCGGGCTCCGAGAACACGACACGCCGCTTCGTCCCAGACACCCCGGGACCTAGCGGGTGAGCAGCAAGCTGACACGCTGAGTGTGCAGAGCGGGCGCCGCTCCGTCGCTGACCTAAACGACCCAGACAAGTTGAAGGAAGAAATCACTCCGGCACAGCTCAACTACTTGCCCAAGCAGAGGCGCCGGCACCGTCTGCGGCCGCTGGTGGACTACTTTGACTACTACGGCGGCAAGCCCACATACAGAAGTCCGCAGGCGGACGAGCGGCACGCGGTGGTGCTACCGTACCAGGAGTACGACGACGAGAGGCTATACGAGCCGTCGATTCCGTCGCAAAAGGGCTTTACGGGGTACTACATCGACCAGAAGCGGCGCTACGATGACTCCGAGGAGTTCAGGCCCACCATGTACACACACAAGACGTTCAAGGACGTGTTTCAGAAGGACAACGAGCTGCGGTTGAACCCGATCGACGTCGTGTTTGACGACCCCGAGAAAGAGCACGAGTTGGAGAGGAAGCAGAAGATCTCGCGTGCGATCCGGCTGGTTCTGCGTAAGATTGGCATCAACGACTACGCGTCGTACGACTACTACACCCAGCGGGCCAAGGACGAGGAGGAGAGGGAGCATCGAGAGAAGAAGGAGCAGAAGAAGGAGAAGAGAGAGAAGAAGGAACTGCGAGAGAGGAAGGAAAAGCGAGAGAGGTCGGAACTGCGAGAGAAGTCGGAACGACAGGACAAAGAGACGGGAACAGTCCCAGCCAACACGGAGGACGTCGCAGAAAAAGAGGCTCCGGAGCCGAAAAGGGCCGCCAAGCTCTTCAAGTCGCGGAAGAAAAAGCCCAATAACGAGCCCAAAGACGTCTTCGTCGAACACGCAAACTCCAGCGACGACGAATTGTCTGACCTCGAGGGCCACGCCGCCGGAAACACCGCGCCGCCCAACTTAAAGAAGCAGTTGCGCCGCAGGTGGAAGCACGCGAAAAAGTCCTTAGGCGTCAGCTACTTCGACAACTACAAGCGGGAGTTGTACGAGCGCGAGCAGGTCAGACGCGTCAAGCGTGGCTCGCCGATAAACCCTCCGGACTACGCCGACGACGTGTCCGCAAACGCGGAGTTGGCGGCAGACGAGAGCCCCGCGTCCAGCACCGCCGGCTTGTGGTACGGGCCGCAGGAAACATTCCACCCCATGTGGAACTACGTGCTCTCGTGGCTCGTATACAACCTGCCGCTGAACGAGCACGATGCGAACGAGCAGGAAGCGCCCGAATCAAAGATCTACGAGATCGACCCAGCGCCGTGTGCCGAGATGCCGGCAAAACCAAAAAAGAGGCAGGCGCTCAGCGCGGCCCGCGGCATGAAGCCGTACCGGGAGATTCTCCAGAATTGGAGCCAGCCCGCGTCCGCGTACTTGGCGGGCCAGCGGCGGATCGAGCCTCGGCGCTCGCAGGGCAGTGCCCCGCCTGTGTATGCGCTGCTCAGCGCTGACCCCGCCCAAAGCGAGGAGATGCCCCCAGAATGCGAGGTCGACGTTGGCGACAGCGACGAGTACGACGACCAGCTCTTCTACAACCCCAACACGCGCCGTTTGGAGCCGCTCCCGGCGCAGCAGAGCGGCGCACCGGTGTTCTTGCACAAGGGAGCGTCGCTCGCCAACTTGCACGAGGGCACGCCGGTGACAATCATCTCCAACATCAACAAGCTCATCAAGCACATCAAGATCATGAAGATTCTCTTTGCACCGATCGACGTGGTCGCGCAGCACTTCCCCCGCGCGCAGACGATTGTGATCCTCGTGGAGTTGGTGATTTTCGTGTGGATCTTGTACGAGCTATCGTTGCTCGTCAACGCGCTCTGCATGGCGGTGCAGGCGGTGTGTGCGCCGATGATTGCGGTGGGCAAGTTTATGAACCGCATAATGTAGTCAGCATTGCGAGCCCGAAATCTACTATGCCATTCACCATGCCACAGGCTTTTCTTCTCGCAGCTGCAACGTGCAATGCCCAATCCACCTAACAACGCGTTTAAAACTGCTGCGCTGCTCCCCGGCTCTACGGCTCGTGCTTCGTCTTTAGCTACTGAAATATTCCATATGCCCTGGCAGTTTCCTGCTTTGCTTCTTTTCCGATATTTATGATATTTATGCACCTGGTGATGTAGTAGTAGCGCGTTTTACAGTGCGGTTTTCGCAGTCGCACCTCCATCACCACACGGCTCTTCAACCTACGCCATGATACCACGCCAACTTCGCGCAGCGGCCGCCTGTCGCCGCGTTACCGCCCAATACCTAAGTCGGGCATGTTTCAACGACCACGCACGGCTTTTCCAGGGCGAAAACGGGCCGTTTTCGGCCGCATCCCGCAGCCTTTCCTCTGGCTCGGCCGTTCGCCAGGCAGAAAAGACGGCAAAGAGCAGCAAAAGCGACCCGACCGACGCCAGCGTGCCGCAGATCGACGGAAGAAAGCTCTCGCCGGAAGAGGCCCGCGCCGAGGCGGCCAAGCTCGCGATGGCATCGCTCAAAGACATGGGCCTGCTTTTCTCGTCCGGCAGCGACGAGCAGGACCAGCCCATCGACACAAAGCCGATTTTTGAGAACCCCAAGTTGTTCGGCGGCTTGAGCCTTATGCACCAGGGCCAGGTGTGCCAGGAGCTCCAGGAAAAATACGACGGAAACTGGGCAAAATTGACTGTACAAGACAAAATGCTTGGGTACTACATAGCGTACGGAAACTGGGGCGTCCGGGAGAAATTCGACGAGTGGGCTGCGCCCACCGCGCCGTGGGACTTGCCGTTCACGGTGCCGCTGCAGATTAGGACGGCGTCTCCAAAGCCGGAGGACAAAATCCGCAAACTTGAGCCGGTGGTGCTCGGCGAAACCGCCGTGCGCAAACAACAGTTCGATTCGCGCAAGGTCGACCCGATCTCTCGGTTTTTGCTCTACTTGACGTTGCTTGTGGCCATGCTCGCTCTTGCCCGGGATAAAAGAGTGGGCGAAGACGGGCGACCCAAGGATTTCGTAGTGGAGGACCAGTACCTCAAGGCACGGCAAGAGGCGGCCCGGTTGCGGGAGCTACAGGAGCAGGAGGCCCAGAAGAGGGCGTCGCGTAAGTGGTACTTCCTCTGGATGAAGTAGAAAAGATATGTATATAATTCGCAGCAGTGGTGTGTTATTCAATGTCTGCAACCCCGTCCCTCTCTCTCTCTCTTTTTCTCTTACTGCTCCTCCTCCTCCTCTTCCTCGTCCTCCTCTTCTTCATCGTCGTCGTCGTTCCAGCTGTTCTCCACCGTCTCGCGAACACGCTTGATGTACTGCGACCGGTGGTCCTTGTATAGATTGGCGGCCTCGACGTTGGCCGGCGAAGAAATGTTGGGATCATTTAGCAACGACTGGATCGACGTCAAGATGCTCGACACGTCGTATGTGGGCGACCACCGGTTCTGCAAGATATCTAGGCACAACTCGCCGCTTGCGTACACATTCGGGTGGAACATCTCGCTCAAAAACTTCACCGACGGCGGCTTGTTGGGGTACTGCTCGTCAAACTGTAACGCCAAGCGAAACGTGCCGTCCTCAAACGGAGTTTCCGCCGGCCCGATGATCACCGCGTTCCACGACATTACGTTATCGGGCACGGGCGACGCCGACACGCCGCTCGGGGCGTCCAGTTGCATTCTCTTGAAGTCTCTCATGAGCCTTCTCTTGGCGGGGGTGGACATGGTACAAAATGCGGATGTTTGTGTGTGGCTCCTGTTCTCTCAAATTGCGTTGATGTGATCGTTATTGTCGTCAGGCGTAAGAGCGCTGGCTAGTGTTACCCGTGGAAGTTGTAGTTGGTGGAGGTGTTTTGCCTTCTGTGCCCGAGGTTACTAACGCCATCATAGTCTCGGTGGCTCGGGCGCGTGGAGTATGCAGGACCTCGCACGCGCCCTCGCCTTCTTCGCATGGTCCGCACCCCCGCCTCTCCCCCATATAGCTCTGGCTGCCGCCGAACGCACAGCCAAACGCTATTCAAGAAAAACGATTTATAAAAGATACATATCTATTACGGCTGGCTGAGCGCGCGTAGCAGCAGCAGCAGCAGGAGGCGGTGGTGGGTCGCCGATGCATTCCCCGCTCAAATTCTGCCGTAGATACCTGCCACGAGGTTCTCAACCTCCTCGGCCAACTTCTCGGACTTCTCCTCGAACTTGTCGAAAAGACCGTCGATCTTCTCTGCAACCGATGCAAATCCGTCCATCTTTCCGCTCTTGGACACGTCGACTTCCTCTTGAGCAGCAGATGCTCCCCAGAAGTCGGTCAAGTTGTGTCCAGCACCGTTGAAAGCCAAGATGTTAGGAGTTCCATCGTCGGGGATGTCACTCAACAAGCTCTTAGACCCGTACTTGATCAAGTTCTTCTTCAACTGAGTGGTCGACACACCCTTGTCGGAGACGAAGAACTCAGAGCCAGCTCCGGGTTGCAAGGAAAGGTAGTAAGACAACAACCCGCAAATGTGGGGAGACGCCATGGAGGTGCCACTCAACGTCGCTGTGGCGGTGTCTGACCCGATGTAGGTACTGAGGATGTTGAGACCAGGGGCGAAAATGTCCACGGTGCTTCCGTAGTTGGAGAAGTACGCACGGGCATCGGAGATGGTCGAGGCACCCACGGTGATCGCCAACTCAGCAGAGGCTGGCGAGGTGTTGGCAGCATCTTGGTTCTCGTTACCTGCGGCCACGGCGAAGTGGATACCGGCCCTCACTGCGGCGTTCACAGCCAAGTCAAGAGCTGGAGACTTGCCTCCACCCAACGACATGTTGGCGGTAGAGCCCTTGAATCCCTTTTTGTTGCTCTTAACGGCGTCCTGGTGGGCCTGGGCGGCGTACTCGACACCCTTCAACACGTCGGACATCGAGCCAGAACCGTTAGACCTCAACACCTTAACACCGACAACGTTGGCCTTCTTGGCCACACCAAAGTCCTTGGAGGCAATGGTGCCCGCACAGTGCGTACCGTGGCCGTTACCGTCGGTGTCGGTGTCACCAGTAGGGATGGTCTTTCCCCAGGAGGCTCTGCCCTCAAACTGGGTGTGGTCAGTAAAGACACCCGTGTCAATGACGTAGGCGGTCACTCCCTCTCCACCCTCGTTGTCGTAGAGGTACTGGTTGAAGTTGGCCAAGGAGAGTGGCTGGCGGTGCGAGATTCTCGCCAAGCCCCAAGGAGCGCTTTTCTGGATGTCAAACTCATTGGCGTAGACCATGGAGTCCTTCTCGACAAAAGCAACAGCGGGGTCGCGGCGGATCCACTCAATCGTGGAGTCCAAGAAGTAGCCGGTGTAACCGGACAACGTGTTGGCGACGTCGAAGACGTCGGAAATACCGCCCTCGACGCTCACGCCCTTAATCGTGGCGAAGAAAGCGTCCGAAGGGTCGGCTTTGCCCTGGTCCTCGGCGTGTTTCGCCGCAATCCACTCCTGGTGGAACTTGGCGGTGTTGGCGTCGACGTCGCTCTTAAACACAACTATGTACTTGTGGGGGATGACGTTGCGCTCGTTGGCCAAGAAGGGGGCTGCAGTCTTCATCAGCGCAAGCTTCTTCTCGAACTCAGCAAAAGTCGTCGAGACGGCGCCCGTAACAGCGTTCGAGAGCTTGTCGGCGTTCTCGTGCACAGCATGCGAGAGCTTGTCTGCATTCTCGTGAACTGCGTGCTTGAACTCCTGAAGGCCAGACTCCTTAAAGGTTTCGATGACGTCGCCCACGCCAGGGATAACCAAGGCGTTGGCACCGAGGGTGGCCAAAATGGAGAGTGCTACCGAGCGGGAAAGCAACATGGTAGAGCGTGGGGTATCTAGGGTTGGAAAGAGGGGGCTGTAGTAGCTATATCTTGTTTAGGGGCTAAACAGAAATACAGCTTGGGGGGCAAAAAAAGAGGAACGCGGGCGCGGAGGCGATAAGGGCGTTTAAATATGGGTATGCGGGAAGTAGGGAGTGTGACCGCAACTGTGCCGGAGAGAGCCCTGAAACCGGTGCGCGGTTGTGTGGCTGAACTGGGCCAAAGTGCGACTGCCGGCAGCCGGGGGTGCCACTGCGGCAGCCCTGAGTGGACGCGCGCATTTCCTGAGCGGGTTAATCCTTCGATAAGTGTGCGATAAGGGCCCGAGGAATGGGGCTGGGCACACCACGGTTTTTGGGTACCACGGTTTTTGGGTAAGTCTCCAGACAGATAGGAACCGGCGTCTATATAGCTTTTTTTTTTTTTTGGGAACGGTGGCAAAGCATAAAAGCGGGATACACCCACGGGACTCTCGTACCTGTTCTGCTCGGCAGCCTCCTGGGTTTTTGTCCTGCTTCGGGTAGTCCAGAGCCAGGTGCCGGTGTGCGTGTGCGAGTGCTGGCTGCACGCGATACTTTGGGAGCATCTGAAGCGCTTTCGTAAGTAGACAGAGACGCTACTACTTCAGTCCCATCTTATTGTCTTCTGCCACCCATCAACCCATGCCTACACCCACTTGCACCCTGGCCTTGCACACCCTCATCCCCCTGCAATTCACCTACACAACTCAACGCTCAAGTCGTCACAAGTCCCACATATGTGTGGTCACGTGACCAAACAAACAATGAGGCTTCTAGTACTAGATGGCGTGTGCCGAGAGCCATTCGCGGGCGCCGTCGGCCCCGCGTGCGGCCACAGCCCTGTAGATCATGCCCTCGGCGTAAATATCCTCCTTCTTTAGCGCGTCTATAGCTTGTTTTTTCTGTTGCACACTCGGGCTCACGCAGAACCAGAACTCGTTTTCCTCGCCGTTTGGCAGGCTTGCGCCTGCGCGGCTCTTTGAGTTTGCCGGCAACAGCGGCAGATGGATTTTCGCTAGGAGCTCGTTGTGCACGCGCGCCATTGCCAGCTTGAAGTCCAACTTGGGCTGGCTAGTAGCGCACTGGGGGTTTTCGCACCCAGAAAAGCCGCAGCCTTTCGTCAACTGGAGCACGTACCGCCTTTCGATTCTCGACTGTAGTTTGCTGTTGGTCGGGTCCAACACGCCTAAGTAGAGCGGCCCGTAGCACGTGGCACACAAGTGCAAGCTGTTGGGCTCGTCGTCACCGCTGCCCAACATGTTTGCGCAGTTGGCGTTGGCACACCGCGCCACGTGCTCGGCGTTCCGCTCCACCTTGACCAAGTCGTGGATCTTCAAGTGGCTGGCCAAGTCCTTGTTGCGCAAGATCTTGCCGCACTGGAAGCACTCGGTTGTGCGGTTGCCGCACATGTTTTCGTGGTGGGTCAAGTTCTGGAACCGGTCCTCGAATGTCGCCTCTTCTTGCGGCACAATCAAGTGGCAGAAGCTGCACTCGTGGAGCTTGCGCGGGCACACAGTGGCCTTGTGCGCCGTGACGAGATCCAAAAAATCGGTGTGCTCGGATGCGTCGTCACACTGGCCGCACACGTACGGCGGGCTGTGCACGAGCTTGTTGTGCTTGAACTGGAAGAGCGCAGACTCGCCGTGAACGTCGGAACAATGGTCGCAGTGCCAGTGCGTGGACGGAATCGCCTTCGCAAACACCTGGCCGCACGTGCACCGGACGTTATTGCGGAGGCAGTACGCCTCGTGCAACGGGAAGTTGTTTTGAGCGACGATCGCCATGCAGTTGGGGCACCTGGTGGAGCCCTCGGGCACTTTTTCGGCCGGCTCAAACGAGCCCTCGGGACCGCTGCGAGTGTTGGAGAAGTGCGCCTCCACCGTTACGGCAGCGGGATGCTCCCAAGCGAAAGGAACAACGTAGAGCCACGCAGGGTCCGCGCCGGGGTGTTTCTGGACGTAGTTGGTCACGGTGTCGCTCGCGCAATCCACGCAAATGGACTTTACACGGCCGGCGTCGGCGTCTTGGCGCATCGTGCACCACAGGAAGTTTTCCAAACCGACAAACTTGTCCAACCCGGCGAGTAGATCGACGTTGTACTTGTCTGTATCGCACGAGAGAGTAATTTCTAGATACCGCATGCGCTGCCGGAGGTTTACCTTGTATATCTGCGGCACAGCGGTCTTGTTGAACGGCTGGAGCTCGACGAGCACCGGGCGCTCGGCAAGTTCCGACACAAACTCTAATGCGGACATTCGCGAGTCCTGCTGTAGCTGCTGCGCCGCCATAATGTCGTTGAGAGGCACCACGTCTAAGGCGATGTCGGTGTCGACGACAACAACGGAGTCTGCGTTGCATTCTTCCACGGACAACGACACCTCCATCTTTGCGAGTGCTTCGTCGACGCTGAAGTGCTGGTTCTTGGAGAGCGTCGTGTAGTTTGCGCTGAGCCACGACTCCAAGTAGTACTTCCAGTTGGTTACGTGCGGGTAGAACTGGGCCGGCTTGATGCGCAAAAACGTCGCCTTTGGGAGCGCAGAAACCAACTCACACGACACAGATGTATTTCCCTCGCCGAGCCGGGCCACCACCTCTCTCGGCGCGAGAATCGTGCCCTCTGGCGCTGTGAATTCCTTGACCCCAACGAGCACCTGACCTGCTAGTGAGAACACCAAAGGGTGCGGCAACTCTGCGTGGGCGTCGATGGCCTGGCGGAGAAGCGACTGCGGGAGAATGCACTTGTCCGAGTGGGGCACGAGCTGGGCCGCCTCTGCTACGGCGAACACTGGGACAGAAGCGTGCTCCATGTCGTGGTTGTTCTTGATGGTGGTGTCGCTTTG
This sequence comes from Metschnikowia sp. yHMJ9, assembly GCA_030444895.1. Classification (NCBI taxonomy): domain Eukaryota; kingdom Fungi; phylum Ascomycota; class Pichiomycetes; order Serinales; family Metschnikowiaceae; genus Metschnikowia; species Metschnikowia sp. yHMJ9. Next base: position 82,257 of record JAJMQU010000012.1, on the reverse strand, counting down.
CGATGTGCGCGAACAGTGGGAGTGCAGCAGAACGCTAGAAACTCCAGAATGCGGGAGAGCAAGGGCGGTTCTACGCTAGCAAGAAGGTAGAGAACGGCAGCTGCGGCCCGTGGCGACGGCAGCGACAAGACGGTGGCGACGGCGGAGGAGGCGGACGAATAAACCGCACGTGAACGGCATCACATGCCTACGATCACCTTGTTGCTCTCACGTGATTGTGAGGTGTATATCACGTGTTATGTGTCATATGTTTAAAGTCACGTGATAATATCTCTGTCCTCACGTGGCATTCCCACTGATGTCTCACGTGGGCACTTCGGCGCAACCTCCCGTTGTGGCGCGTTCCTGCGCCCACGTTGATAACGGCACGGCTGCGCAGTAATTAAGGTTGCCCAACAGCCTCCGGTCTACGGAGGACCTTCATTTAGCTGTTTTGGGGCCGCCACGGTCGCGACTAGGCAGGGGGCCAACCACGCCTGGCTTGCCCTAAAAATCTATGTTTTCCTGCGTGCTTTGCGTGTCTCTCTCCTCAAGCCTCTTGCCGCACTGTATTAGAGTTTCCATGCGAAATAAACTATTCCTGTTTACCTACCAGCCATCCTTTTTCTGAACCCTGAATTAGATCGCACCAGAACGCAACAGAAACTGGGTGTTCAAAATTATCAAACTTGTAAATATCGCCGTACTAGAACAAAAATGCCAAATTTTGCGGCCACCCCGATGTTACATCTCGGGATTTCCACCGCTGCCGTGCGCCTGTTCGCCGACAGAGATCTGCCAAGAAGGTCAACTTATCGCGCGCGATCCTACATGCGCAGCACGTTTTGCACCATCACCGGGTCAATTTCTTTTTCTCTTTTCTTCCGTCCACACGGGAAACACTCGCTTTTTCTTTTCTCCTCCCACCGGCCCCCTGACTCTGCGGGACGTGCCCAATCACTTCCATGATATCGAAAATCCTCGCCTCACGGTCCGCAGTCGCGGTCATCTTGGCGGTGATTATCATAGTGAATCTCCTTTTGGTGTCGCAGGGCGAGAAGGAAGTTACGCCCATCAACTCAAAAAATGGGCTAGACGCCGCCATCGATGCCGTCATGTCGGACGAGTACACGTCCGCGTTGAAGAACGAGATGCTCGACGCGAAAAAAGCAGAGCTTTTGCTGGGCATCCGCAAAGAGCTCAGAGAGGAGTACGAGGCGAAGCTCCTCGAGGAATTGAAGCAGGATATAGACATAAACGTGCGCCCGGCGCTCGTGGTCGACTTGAAGGAGGAGATCTCCAAGCAGTACACCAAGCAGTACTTCGACTTCAACAATCTCAACTACGGCTTCTTGCAGGAGTTGAAGCAGAACTACTACGCGGAGAACAAGAACAAGATCAAGGAGTTGGTGTTGTTGGACTCCTTGGACCTGGTGCTCCAGAACGAAAAGGGCCAGGAGTCCCTCAAGCAGAAGGTCGCTAAGGAAATCGACAACCTCGTGTCCAGAAAGGACTGGTACACGTTTGTGTTGCGCGATATAATCCAGGACTCCGCGCCCACTATGGGCCCGCTCACCGAGGACGAAATGGGGCCCAATCTCGAGCACTGCCGCTTCAGCAACGCGCCCACCATCTACAACTGGGAGGGCATGTCGCGCGTTCGGTTCTCGGAGGAGCGCGTGAACGACTTCAAGACCAAGCACGCGGAAATCGTAGACAAGTTGCTCATGATGGACTCCCCGCCGCCCAACGTCTGCCATGGCGAAGGAATCGTCATCAGCGGCGGCGGCGCTTACATGGCGGGCGCCATGACCACCGTTGTGCAGGTGCGGGAGTTGGGCTCGCGGCTCCCGATCGAGCTCATTATCAACTCCAGGTCGGAATACGACGAGTACATCTGCGAGGACATGGGCAAGATGTTCAATTTCAAGTGCGTGGTCATCGAGGACGAGATCGGCAAGGAGGTAGTGCGCGACTTGAAGATCACCAAGTTCCAGTTGAAGATCTTGGGCCTTTTGGTCACGTCGTTCGACCACATCATCGCGCTCGACGCCGACAACATGCCCTTGAAGAACCCGGACTATCTCCTCAGCTCGGACGCCTACGCGCGCACGGAGTTCCTCTTGTGGCCCGACCTCTGGCAGAGAACCACCTCCACCACGTACTACGACATTGCCGGAATCAAGCACGGCGAGGTGACCCGCAGACTGGGCATCCCCAACGACCAGCCTTTCCTCGAGTACATGCTGATGGGACGCAAGCGCGTGCACTTCCACGACTTGGAAGGTATCCCCGACAGTGTCTCGACGGAAACCGGCCAGATGGTGTTCTCCAAAAGAAAGCACTACCGCGCGTTCCTCTTGTCGCTTTACTACAACATCTACGGCAGCACCCACTACTGGCGCTTGTTCTACCAGGGCAGTCCAGGCAGCGGAGACCGCGACACGTTTGTGCCTGCGCTCCATGTTTTCAATGAGCCTTATGAGGTGGTGGGGCGCGCCACCTGGTTGGCGGGCTTCAAGGAGCCCAACGGATTCTTCCAAGAAACCACCATCGTGCAGTACGATCCGGACTCGACCCAGAAGTTCCAGAAGGCATGGAGGGTGTTCCTCGAGGAAAGAGGTGCTGATTTGCGCTTGCGCTTCGACCAGGACAACGACTTCACCAGGGACTTGGTGAAGCAGCTTGCTGAGAAAGAAGGTGCGCCTCCGTTGCCCGAGGTATTTTTCCTCCACATTCACAGGCCCAAGGTCAACCCTGTTTTCCTTACGTCGCCCGAGGGCTACTTCGACTGGAACAAGCAGAGAAACTTGGGATTGCCTGGTGCATACAAAGAAGAGTTTGGAGAGACTGACTGGGAATTGAGATTCTACACTATCGCCCAGTGGGTTGCATGTAAAGGTATCAAGAGTGAGAAGTGGTGGCAGAGTGTCGAGAGAGACCAGGCGATGGTGTGCGAAGAGATGAACAAGTACGTGGAGTTCTTGAAGAAAGACTCCCAGGATCTGTCTGCGCAAAAATTCACCCACGTTGCATTGGACTAGCTATTTATTTGGAGGCGAGTTGTGGCATTATAGAAAAACTTGGGTCGCAGACTAGGCACGATGTAGGCTTATTTGGAATCTGGTTCCTCGTCGCTTGAACCAGTGGCGTCGTCCGACGACTCGGTCTCGCTTTCGGTATGCGCGCTGTCCTCACTATCACCACTCTCCTCTTCGCTTTGTGACCCGTCCATCGAATGCAGGTCTGAACCGTTCGAGACTGCGGTAACGTGTTCAACCAGCACTTCATAGTCCTGGCTTTCTAAAAATTTGGTAAATTCTTCGCTTTTCGCTGTTGGAACGCAAGCGAAGATCAATGAGGTCTCCGCCGAAAATAGCGGGAGGAAGTACTTCTTCATGACGTACACCAAGTCCTTCGCAGTGTACGTGTTCAACTTCGACAAGAAGTGCTTCAAATAATCCTGGCCCCGTTTCTTGAAAACGTTGTCAGTAAACTTGTTGATGGCAGCGTCGTACGCATTGGCCTGCGCGTTGGCCAACTCGCTGACGATGGCGGCGACCGAGTTTTCAATGCTGATTTCGTCAATCTCGATCTTTCCACTGGCGTAGTCTTCCACAGTCTTTTTGCCTGTCGCCCACGCCTGCTGCGCATCTGCACCTCTGTATATGGTGAACGACAAAAGGCCAGACTCGATCATTCTCCGGATGTTGGCACCGTAGGCCAACCCAGTGCCTCGGATTGCCCTCCAGAATGGGCCCTCCACGCCACCGAGGAACTCGCCGGCCAAAGCAATCTTGAAAATGTCCTCGTCTAGATAGTCCGTTGGAATCGGGGTGAGGGACACAAAGTGGGTCGTCTCGCTGGCCGGCGTGGCCACGAAAAAAGCTTTCTTCGAGCATTGCGACCCGATATCGGTCCGGAATTGGAACGACCTGGGTAAGCGATCCAACGAGAACTCTGTCGACGAGCCATAATCGAACTCTTTAACGAATTCCGTCCAGGCAGAAACCGGGTGCTCAAGCTCGGAGGTGCCTCCAACAACGAATACTTTCATGTTTGCGATGTCGAATAAAGTAGAACGTAAGGTCTCGAGCTCAGCCTTGACTTCGTGGAACTGGCCGTTGTTGATCTTGTCTAAAAGACCTTTGTAAAACTCCTCTGTGTAGATGCAATCCTGAGCTTTGCGGACCGATGCATCGGTATAAATAGTTCTGTACTGCAAAGAGTACATCATCAACTCGTCGCTGCGCTTTTTCTCGGGAAGAGAGTTGATGATCTTCTCGATGATGATCTTGATCCTTGACTCCTCGAACACGGCGTATTTGAAGACGTTGATCAACCACGAGATTGCGCGCTTGTAGTTAGACGTCTCGAACTTGATCTTCACGCTCTGAACCTCCACGAACTGGTGCTCCAATCCACTGTCGATGTGGAACTCAATCAAGTCGTTGTTGATCTCCGTGATGGCCTTCTCGTAGGGAATGTATTCTCCGGAAGGAAGTTGAATTGAGAGCGAAAACATTTCCTCGATGACCGAGAAGTATCTCAACAAGTCCTTGGGCACCGCCGTCGAGGACATCAACAAGTGAATAGTGACAAAGCGTGACTTGAAGTCCTCGAAGTGCAAGAAGAGTGGGAAGTCAGCGGGCTGGTCTGCCTTGATGGCCTCGTAAAATGGGCCCTCCTGCTTGTAGTCAACATAGCTCGCAGCGTTCGAGCCGCCGCGGTAGGAATCGGTACTGATGAAGTCGATCTTCGACGGGTCAGGCTTCCCGAATTGCGTGAGCAACAGGTCCGGGATGGGTCGGTCGTTGAACAGCTGCGCGTCGTCTAGTTTCTTGCGCAACTGCTTGAGCCCCTCCTCGCCGTACTTGTCCCTGATCTCGCGACTGCGCTGCCTGTTTTCCTTCTTCATCGCCTTGTTCAAGCTCGAAGACGGCACGCCGAGGATCGACGCCAGCTTGTTGTCGACAAAGTATGTCTTGATCAAGTCGCACCATTCTTCGGCAGACCACCCGAACAAAATGTCAAACTCCAACAAGCCCTTGGTCCACCGCTTTAGGTCCAGGCCGTCCGGGTTGCCGTAGATGAACTCCAGAATGGCTACGTTGGAGAACGTCGCAGGGTCCCTCTCGGTTTGCGCAATGTACTTGAGCTTCTGCTGGTTGACCACCTGCTGCATGTAGTCCAAGTCGAAGTTCTGCGGGAGGGTCTGCTCTTGCAAGAGCAGCTTGAGCTTCCGGTCCACCTCGTCTAGCCGCTCGGTGGGGATGCCGCCCAACGTGAAGTTGAGCCCCGTGCGCACAAAATCGTCCGTGCCGTAGACAATGTCGGTCGCCCAGGGATCCTCGACCTCCACCAAGTGCTTGTTGAACAACGACACGGGCGAATCGGTGAGGTACGAGCCCACCATGTCGACAGCCAAGTTGTGCAAGGCGGCGCCGCTGGGCGGGCCGATCCAGCCGACCACCAACTCTGCCATAGACTCGTCCTCGTCGGGAAACTCCACCCGTTTGACGACGGTCTCTGTGAGCGGCAAGTCGTGCGGCGAGTCGACGAACGGCCGCTTGCGCGGCGTGCTGGGCAACGGCGGGAGGTGGCTGTCGAACTCCGACATCACGTGGAGAAGTTCGGTCTCGTCCACGGACCCCGTAATGACCACGCAGATGTTTTCCGGCGTGTACATGGCCGCGTGGAAGTCCCTGATCTGGTCGTTTGTCAAGTGGCGCAACTCGGCCATGAGGCCGCCGGTTTCGGAAGAGTAGCCCGAAGACGCCGCGTACAAGGTTTTCTGCAAGTTTAAGTAGGAAATGAACCACGCCTGGCTCTCGATGCCCTGCATCTCGGAGAAAACCACGCCCTTCTCCTTGCCCGCGCCGTCGATGTGGTACACCTCGGTGAGGCACGCGGCGTCGTGGAGCGTCGGGCGGAACAAATGGTCCAAGTAGATGGGAAGAAGCGTGCGGAAGCCCTCCCAGCCGGCAGTGGTGAGCGTATATACGGTCTGGTCGACGCTTGTCCAGGCGTTTGTCGAGGAGAAGAACCGGTTGCTCAAGCTGTCGAGCAAGCCTTTGTAGGGGTACGTTTTGGAGCCCATGAACACCAAGTGCTCCAAGGTGTGGGGGCAGCCGGAATCGTTGTGGATCTCTGTTGCGACGGCAAAGTACCCGTTGACGACGGGGGACGCCTGGTTGATGTACGTAAGCTGCAAGCCGGTGGTTGGCGAGCGCCACTTGGAGATTTTTGCGGGGGTGTAGTCCACGTCGAACGCCGCCTGGCGGACGAATCTGGACATAGTGTTGAGGTGGTTGGAGAGGCTGGCAGAGTTAAGGCGCGAAGGCGCGAAGTCGTAGTAGTAGTAGTGGGAGCTGCGAAAAAGCTGCGAAAAAGCTGCGAAAATAAAGACAGCGATGAGAAAATGAGCAGCAAGAGCAGCGGAAGTCGCTTGGCAAGGTTTCTGGGAAAGCACTCCACGAGTATAGTGAGGGACTTAAAGAAGCAGCCGGAGGTAGTTTGTGCTTCAGTGTGGTTCGTGCTTTGATTCTGCTCTGCTCGTTTTGCATTTTCCTAAAAGTGTAGGCTCACTCGAAAACAGCCCCGGCTGTAGGGCCGCGCCAAAGCTCGCGCAGGCCCAGGGCCAGTTTCTTGAGCCCGGCCACGTCTACTCTACCTAAACACCTATAGTCAAGCAAGTCAAGCAGAGTGATGGATAGTCTGTTTTCAGCCACACGTTGCCCCACTCATCGCCCAACTGCTAAAACCCACTCATCTTGCTCAAATTCACTCAGCACACCTCTTCTCCGCGTCGCTCCTCTCGCGCCTCGCGTGCCGCGCAGACCGCCTTAAGCAGACACAATATCGCGCACCCGTGCCTCCTTGCCATACCACCTATGCTTTGTTTACAATCCACCGCCAACACCAAATCCACTACATGAAATGCACACACAGAGCGGCCCTCCCTTGTCGCGCCGCCAGCAGAGGCGCAGCCTACCGGAGGACGACAGCACGTTTGCGCCGCCCGCGTTGAGCGCCTACAGCATCGCGCTCCTCAGCTCAAGGCCCCAGGGACGTGTCTCGGAGCCCGTCAGCCTCTACGACATGGAGCTAAAAGAGAACACTGCGCTCCGAAACTCCCTCAGGAGCAAGCTCTCTGTGCACTTCAACGAGCTGTCGGCGCCTTTGCGTGCGCTGCCGCCAGCGGAGTCTTTTCCGGCCGATTCTGTGGCGTCCCCGCCTGCTGGCCACAACCACTCTAGCGCCACGCCCAATTCCAACGCCAGCACTGTTCTCAGCTTCTCCAACATGCAAGCGGGCAACGTTAGCACAAACAGCTTTGGCGAATCTGCGAGCCATCATGGTGCGAGCCGTACCACGAGCAATACAAGCAGCTACAACAACGTCATCAACAACATCAACAACATCAACAACAACACCAACAACAACATCAACGACGCGCTCGACGACGTTTACAGCGGCAACGACAAAAGCACCGCGGCAAGTTCCGCCCTGCAGAGGGGATCTCCCGTGGGTTTGGGTTTGCGAGTGAAATCGCCAAAACTTGACGTACCAGACGCTTCTGAAAAGCCGTCTACAGACTTGCTGTTCCTGACAACGCAAAAGCACTCCGCGGGCCCTTCCCCCTTTACGTCCCGGCCCTTGTCAAGCTCTGCGCCCGCCAGAAGGTCGCGGCTTTCACGTAGATTCCGGTCGTTGGGGCCCCCAAAACGCGCTTCTGAGGTAATGTTGGAGCAGCAGGCTGCCCACGATCTCAAGGCCGAAAACGAGGCTGTTCTACCGCCCCAGGATACATTCCTGGCCTCGTTGGCTTCAAGCGAAGATAACGGCCAAAACAAGTCGCTCAAGAGGACCATTTCCAGCGAAAACGACTTCTTCAAAAGCATAGAGAAACTAAGAAATTCCCCGGAGTTCCTCAAAATCACAACCAAGCTGTCTCCTCCACTCAAGCGGCCCTCGTTTGCTCGCAGCGACTTTGAGGTGCACCCAGACACGTCCGACGGCCGCCACGTGAACAAAAAAATTGGCCCCGATCACCGTAATCCACCTGGATCCCGCCAGCCGTTGCGCGATGTGGCTCCCGCCGTCGTCAACAAGCAGCAGCCAAAATTCTCAGACGAGTTCAGAAAGCCCAACGCCCCCAGGTCTGCTGAGAAACCTGCGCCCGCCGAGCACCCGCCCAAGCAAGTCTCCTCAGTTAAAGATGCGACTCCTGTTATGCCGAAGACAGAAGGTTTTCACAGTCACGGCTCCGACGATGCCAAGAGGCGCAAAGTAATCCGCGTGAACGCCAAGGAGTACGAAAAATTGGAGCTTCTAGGCAGAGGCGGCACGTCAAAAGTCTACAAGGTGCGGTCGTTGAGTGAAAAGAAGGTCTTCGCGGTCAAGAAAGTCACATTCGACCAGTTCGATGAGGCGTGCGTCAAGGGTTTCAAGGGCGAGATCGACCTATTGAAAAAGCTCCGTGGGGAGCCTAGGGTGGTTTCCCTCATAGACCATGCGGCCTCTGAGGGCTCCATCTACCTCGTCATGGAATGCGGCGACTTGGATCTAGCGCATGTTTTGCTGAACAGATTGGCGTCTGGTGTTCCCTTGGATCTCAACTTCGTCAAGTTCCATGCTGCCGAGGTATTCCACTGCATCCAGGCAGTGCACAACGCCGGGATTGTCCACAGTGACTTGAAGCCCGCGAACTTCCTTTTCGTTGGGGGCATTCTCAAGATCATCGACTTTGGCATAGCGAACGCCGTCCCTGACCACACGTCAAACATCTACAGGCACTCACAGATAGGCACGCCTAATTACATGGCGCCGGAGGCCCTCGTGGAAGTCAACAATACCCTCAGCTTTTCCTCAAAGACGCCCTCCACGACTTGGAAGGTTGGGCGGCCCTCCGACATCTGGTCGTGCGGATGTATCATATACCAGATGGTCTACGGAAAACCGCCCTACGGCATGTACTCTGGCCAGCAGAGAATAATGGCTATCATGAACCCCATGATACACATTCAGTACCCGAGTAAGGGTGTTGGCGATGTTTCTGTTCCGCAGAGCGTGATTATTCTCATGAAGAAGTGCCTCGAGCGGAACCCACACGACCGCTGGACTGTTGAGCAGTCACTCGAGAGCGACTTCTTCAGGCCGCGAGCAGTCAGCCAGGCGTTCCTCAAAGACTTGGTTTTCTCTGCCGTCAACTTCGGGTACAATTGCAAAGACATGCAGGAATTAGATGAAGACATTTACGACCGGCTTGTCGCTACAGTGGTCAAGCAAATTGAGGAACTTAACTTTGCATGAACAATGAACGGGCGCTGCCAAAATAGGCAGTGCGCCGACTACAGCATTTATAGCATGTATGTTACACTAAGAGGTAATGTACCGACCACCCTTTTGAAAAGGATCACACAGAGGTTTCTATTTTTTTTTTTAGTTTACTTGTAGCAGCCAGTTTCTCGGCCGCGTCGTGGCGGCTCACCGCGGGCCCAATTTCTCCAACACGCGTGGACCCTCCTCCTCCCACTCCTGCTTTGTGACCCACATGTGCTCTTTGTTGGCCATGATGTTCGCCAAAACCGCACCGCCGATGAAAACCATGTGCCGCCTCCGTGGAGGGTCCTCGATGCGGACCTTGAACTTGTCTAACCTCGAGGCGTCGCCGTGCAAGACCCTCGTCAACCACAACTGCTTCAACTCCTTCTCCAAGCGCGAGGGCAACCCGGGATACATGGACGAGCCACCGGACAACACAATCGCCTTGAAAAGCGAGGATCTGACGTCGACGTCCGCGGCCTGGATGGTGTTGAACAAGGTCTCGCTGATGCCGTCCTGCTCAACGTCGACCAAGCTCGGCTGGAACAAGCACTCGGGGGCCTCGAACCGCTCGGAGCCGAGCTTGATGACCCTGCCGTCGGGCAACTCGTAGGACTCGACTAGCGTGGTGGTCTCGGTGGCTAGTTTTGCGTCCAAGTCCAAGTCGCACGAAACGTAGCACAACTTCTCCTTGATCTGGCGCACGGTCTCGAAATCGGCCGTTCTGTTGAACGCGTACCCGCGGCGCAACAACAAGTTGATCAAGTTTCTCGTGACGTCGCGTCCGGCCACGTCCAAGCGCCTGGTCAAGTGGTTCAACACCACCGACTCGTACACAGGAACAATGTGGGTGACGCCGTCGCCAGAGTCCACCACCACGCCCGAGCTCAAGCCCTGCGCGTACAACGCCAACACCGCCTGGATGGCCACGTACACGCCGCCGAACTGGTACTTGCTGAACATGACGTCGCACATGGTTTCTCTGTTTTTCAAAGGGTTCATGGGCGGCTCCGTCAACAAGATCTTCTCGCCCTCCGTGGGCACCCTCATGCGCTCGTAGAACGCGTAGTCCCACAAGTGTTCCATGTCCTCCCAGTTTTTGATGATTCCGTTCTCCATGGGGTAGCTTATCTGCAACAAAGACCGTACTTCGCTGGCTTCGGAGCCGCACATGACGTCTTTGATCTCAATGTTGTCCGGGACCAACGCGTTTCTCTCCTCGGCCCGCAAAATGGGGCGGCCGACCAACGACGGGAACGTGTAGTCCGGGAAGTTTGTGCCGGCCCTGCCGATCTTCACAAAACCTGTGCCCTGGTCGAGAACTGAGAGGTTAGTTTTTGAGTGTGGGGAGGCCGGAGAAGTCCGCGGCGTGGCGAATTCTGGCGGGGTTCTTGGGCCGCAATTACCGCAAGCGCTGAATCCGAAGCTAAGGCTGGTTACGTACCAATTGGAACGCCGTTCATGACGATTTGACAGATGGTGGTCTGGAGCTACGGTTGGCGGCGCAACCGGTGGAGATAGGCTCGTGTGTTGTGTGCAGGAGCTCTTGGAGCATGGTGCGGGCTAGCGAGAGAAGTATGTATTTGGGGAAGAATGTATTTGGTGCTGTTGCTTTGTTTCTGGCCAGATATGTGCTAAGTTGTACGACTGATGTCAGGTTAGTCAGGCACATCCTGATCTGGTACCCTACCGAAGTATGGCCACACCATGTATATCATGTATTTCCACCCCATGTAATTCCACCCCATGTATCTCAACTTCATGTATACCTACGTCACATATATTCCTATCAAGTATTTCTACACCGTAGATCTATACATCATGTACCTACGCCAAGTATACCGACATCATGTACTTACGCCAAGTATATTCATACCATGTATACCTACTTCATGTATACCTACACCATGCATCCCTACGCCATGTATACCAACATCATGTATACCTACGCCATGTATACCTACGCCATGCATACCTACGCCATGTATACCTACTCCACGTATACCTACTCCAAAAACCTACTCCACGTATACCTACGCCACATATACCTACGCCACGTATACCTCCTCCATGTATTTCCCCGCCAAGTATACTCACATATCCACACCATATATATTCACATCAAGCTTACCTTCACCAAGTATGCCCAAGTACATCTACGCCATTATTACAATTTGTATCCCATTTATACCTACACACAGCTCACGTCGCTCGGCACGGCACGAGGTATGCAAATGTCAAGTACGACGTGTGGGTCTTGATCTCCGGCTCAACCTTCGTCACCTGCTTCCACGCAAACTGCTCGTCGCCCTCGCGGATCCGGAGGCCCTTCCCAAACGGATTGTAGCTGGCCCCCAGGTCCAGCGGCTCCGGCAGCGGCGTGTAGTCGTCGGCGCCGCCATCCGTGTCCGGGTGGCTGCGCTTTTCCCCGAGCCTGATCTGCCGCCTGCTCTCGATGCCCTGCGACTTTTTGTCCTGGATGTGCTTCAAGCGCTTGATCACGTCGTGTACGTCACGGACCATCTCCTTGCGGGCCTCCCAGCGCTTGCCCGCGATCTCAACCATCTCGATCCCCGTCCAGCCGTGCTTCTCGAGCGCATCGATGGTCTTGTCGACCTGCTCAATGCATGGGCTGAAACAGCAGATGCCCACCATCTTTGTGCGGGACACCACTTTATTCAAGTGCGGGATCGCCGTCCACGGCGACGGCAAGTCGAGAAACACCGCGTCGCAGCACACGCCGCCGTCTTGCGCAAAACGCTCGGGGAGCGACGCAATCTCGAACCCGTCGCTGCACACGTCGCGGTGCGTGATGAGCGCGTTGTTATCCAAGAGACCATGACGCTGCAACTCGGCCTGCGCCTCGAGAAACCGCGGCTCGTGGAACTCGTACGTGAAGAGCCGCCCGTTGTCGCTCACCGTGCGTGCAAACGCATGGGCAAACGACGCCAGGCCCGTGCCGGCCTCCACTACCCGAGACCCGCACGTGATGCCGAGTCGCTGCACGATATACGACAGGTCTGGCGTGTAGACGATCTGCGTGCGGTGCGGGAGCGACACTGTCCAGAGCTCGGGCGTCGGGTGGAGGAGGTGAACGAACCCGCGGTCGTTTGTGCCGCCCATTTGTGAGCCGTACTTCATGCCTACCATGCGGTTGTGCTCAAAGCTGCCGAACCGCGTGTGCAACACTTCTCCCGCCTGAACGTGCAAGGGCTTGAGGAGGCCCCTGCTGATGAACGCGAGCACCAAGTCGCCCTCTTCGATGTAGTCCTTGTATTTGTAGAAAGACATGGAGTCTGCGATTCTCTGTGGTGGGGCTGCGATGCCTGTGCTACGATGCCTGTGGTGGGCCGCGCGATGCGTGGGTGCGAAAATTCGCAGCGGGCAGGCAGCAGCGGGGCTGTTCTGGCAATTTGGGGCTCAGCCCGTCAGCAGTCGAAATGCTACTCGTTTGCAGCCGATAGTACTCTTCTGGTTTTGAACTGGAGATTTGTTTTCGGTCTTTCTGCCTTTCTGTGGTTTTTTTCCAGGCTACGAATTTTTACGCTCATGTGTGGTGTACTTCCCTCTGCACTGGTTCTCACACTTCGTAGCTCTCACTTTTGCGTGGTCGCGGCCACTGCCCTAGCAACCGCAAACAACCCCACTACAAAAAAAACAAACCACAACGACAGAAAGAAAAATGCCACCACTATAACCAACCCCCTACTACACGCCTCCTGCTTTTCACCTGCCCATTCCGCCACCACTCAACTCCGCGCTGGACCTCCCCCCACCAAACCAGCCCACCCACCCACCAAAGTCGTGCACTGCCCAAAACGGTCCCCAGCGAAAACCTACCTTGTCTCCTCCAGCCCTGCAACCACCAAAAACTCTGCTCCACAACCATGTCGTCGCCACCACAGGAGCAGCAGGACCACGATGCGTCGAACGCAGAAGAATTATACTTGGAGTCGTACGCATTCACCACCGCCGCCGCCATCGTCGGGTCCGTGGACCGCAAGATCTTTGTGCTGTTGAGAGACGGCAGAAGCGTGTTTGGCATCTTGAGGACATTCGACCAGTTTGCCAACTTGGTGTTGCAGGACACCTTGGAGCGGATCTACCTCCCCAAAACCAGTGAAAATGCCCGCGAGCGGTTCGCCGAGATCCCCCGCGGCGTGTTTATGGTCCGCGGTGAGAACGTGGTGATGCTCGGCGAGCTAGATATCGACCGCGAGGATCTCCACTTGTACGACCGCGAACAAATACCGTTTGCGGACGCCGAAAAGGAGGTCAAGGCGCTCCAGCTGAAGCGCGTGGAGGCGGAGAAGGCGAAGACCAGGCGGTTCTTGCAGCGCGGGCACATCCACGACTTCGTCAAGGCCGACCTCTACTAAAGCTGCGATGTTCACTTCTGCATATGTATTAAACAACGTCATGTCCGTACCCGTAATATACTACCTTGGCAACGCCTACATTTTGGCAACACGGGCTTGCGCAGCGGCCAACCGCTCAAAATACGCGTCCACCAGAGGAAACCGCTTGTGGTCCATGCGGGCCAACTGGCCCAAGTGGGCCTCATCTGGCCCGTCCGCAATGCGGAGCGTGCGGTTCATAGCGTAAGCCCGCGCCAACGGAGTATCCTGAGAAACGCCCTCGGCGCCGTACATCTGGATCCCCCAGTCGAGGATGTCCAGGATGGTGCGGGGCGTCTCGATCTTGGCCACGGCAATCTCACGCATGGCGCTCTTGGGCCCGGCGATGTCGATCTTGTGTGCTGCGTTGAGCACGAGCAACCGGCACCGCTCGATATTGATCTTGTGCTGCGCGTACGCGGTCAAAAACAGCTCCCGGTCCTTGAGCGGCTTGCCGAAGATGAGCCGGTGGTTGGCGCGGTGCGCCACCCGCAAAAGAGCCATCTCCCCGACCCCAATACACCGCATGCAGTGGTGGATCCGCCCGGGGCCCAACCGGGACTGGATGACCTCGAACCCGGCGCCGCGCTTGTGCAAAAACTCCTTGCCCTGGGCGTCGCTGGGCATTTCGTAGTGGTCAAACACCACCTCGCAGTGGCCGTGCGGCGCATCGTCGTATCCAAACACCGACAACGGGCGCACCAACCGTGCCTGGCCAGACGCCAACGCCCGCTTGGCGTCCACAATTAGCACAGAGTGGTTGCGGTACGGGTTGCGCCCGTTGTCGGTTTTGCACATGACCAACCACACCGAACAGTGGGGGTCGCCGGCGCCCGAAGCAAACCACTTGACGCCGTTTAAAACGTAGTTGCCGCGGTCGTTCATCTCCGCCGTGCACGAGATGTTCAACGCGTTCGATGACGACGTGCCCTTTTCCGTCATCAAGAACGCCGAGCGGATTTTCCCGTCGAGCAACGGCTCGAGCCACTTTTTCTTGGCCTCGGGCGTCCCGTACCGCGCCAAAATCTCCATGTTGCCCGTGTCGGGCGCCGCGGTGTTGGTTACCATGGGCGCGATCAACGACCGGCCCAAGTACTCGGCCATAATACCGTACTCTAAGTTGGTGTAGCCTCCTCCTTCGGCGTAGTGCTTGGACAAAAACATGTTCCAGAGGCCCAACAGCCGCGCCTTAACCTTGAGCTTCTCCAAAATCTCCGGCGTGGCCTTCCACCGCGCCGCCGGATCCTGTGGGATTTGCTGGTCATAGATCTTGTCTCCGGGAATACAGTACTCGTCGACGAAGTCCTTACACTTCTGGATAGTGTCCAATGCCCGCGGCGAGATCTTGTCGAGGAAGATTGCTGGGATGTCGTCTTTGACAGACATGATCGTTGTTTGTACTTTCTGCTTATTTGGCACGCAATCGGGAGCTGTCGTTGCGTTGTCGCTCCAGCTCCGGCTACTTCTTCCACGCTTTATACTACTCTGCTTCCCCCGCATTTCAGGCGCGTGGGGTACCGAGACCGAGGGAGCACCCACATAAACCAACTACCATCACACACCCGCACATCACACCGGAAAGGGCGGGGTCACGTGATACTATACTCTTCGCTGCCGCCGCTGTCGCCAGCACTCGCTGCCCATATTTTCCTGTTTGCGTACTGCTGTTCTGCTGGCGGCGGACATAGGTGTGCGCGGACCGGGTGCAAGCTGCAAACGAGCCGAACAGCAGCAGCAGCAGCAGCCGCGAAGCTCCAATAAAAATCCTGCACATAGCACCGCGCGCGCTCGCTCGCTCGCTCGCTCGCCCGCCACCATCAAGAGGTGGTTAGCCGCCAGCCTGTGTTCGGCGATCTACCACCATGAACGTGTTTGAATCGGACGTGCCGAACATCCCGGACCACACGTTGTCGCAAAAGCAGTTTCTCTTACTGCAGCCCGGCGCCGCGCCCGCGCACGTGGCCAGTGAGATGCTTGCCGCCATCACGGAACACAATATGGCGCCGTACTACAAGCACTTGACGACGGAGTTGCCACAGCATTTTCCCTACGACGACGCGCTTTACCAGCGACTTGCAGCGGCGAACACCGAACGCGTGGCAGAGCTCCAGAAGGCGATTCTGCAGGCGCAAGCCGAGGAAGAAACAGAGGGTGATGTGGTGGCCAGCACCGCCAAACTTGCCGAGTACTACGCCCAGATCGTCGACAGGCAAAACGCCACCGAAACGTACACGAAGTTGCTCGAGTTGACGCCCGCTACGGGCGGCAAGATCGACGTGTTGTTGACGTTGGCGCGGATCGGGTTCTTCTTTAATGATTTCCGGGCCGTGGCTACACACCTCGGCGAGGTGGAGGCTTTGATCGAAAAGGGAGGCGACTGGGAGCGCCGCAACAGGTACAAGACGTACCAGGGCGTGTACCACTTGGCGACGCGCAACTTTGGCGACGCGGCGCGGTTGCTCATCGACAGCTTGGCCACGTTTACATCCACGGAGTTGTGCTCGTACGAGGAGGTGGCGCAGTACGCGATTGTGGCGGGGGTGCTTTCGTTGGACCGCGTAGACCTCAAGGCGAAGATTGTGGACTCGCCGGAGATTTTGTCGATCTACTCGAGCGCGCGGGAGTTGGAGCCGTTGGTCAGCTTGACCAACTCGTTGTACACGTGCCAGTACAACTGCTTTTTCGAGTACTTGATGGAGACCAATGACACGTTGTTGACGCGCAACAAGTACTTGAAGCCGCACGCCAACTACTTTGTGCGCGAGTTGCGCTGCAAGGCGTACGCGCAGTTGTTGGAGAGCTACAAGTCGTTGTCGTTGCGGTCGATGGCGGCCAACTTCAGCGTGAGCGAGGAGTTTTTGGATGAGGACTTGTGCAAGTTCATCCCGAACAGCAAGCTCAACTGCACCATCGACAAGGTCAACGGGATCATCGAGACGAACCGGCCCGACAACAAGAACAGCCAGTTCCACTTGTTGATCAAGCAGGGCGACGGGTTGTTGACGAAGTTGCAGAAGTACGGTGCGGCTGTGAAGTTGAGCGGCGCTGAGAGAGTTTAAGTGAGAGCTTAGGCGAGAGTTTAGGCGAAACTTAAAGCCGACAGATTTTAATAGCATGATAGACGGCCCGTGCAGCAGCGCGGTTGAGGAAGGGTTGGCTCCACAAAAGTGGCAGTTTGTATGCGCAGCCTGGCCGAGCGCGGCAGGAAGCGAACAGGTAGAACTGCCGTAGACCGCCGAGACAAAAACAAGAATATACTCAGAAACAAGACCCAGGCGTAGCATGTAAAACACAGACACATCCGAAACGCCTCCGAAACACCACCCAAAGCAGAACACAGGAGACTTCCAAAAAAAGAGTCCAAAACCTGCAATTGCCAGCGTGGTGCTCCCGGCCGCCCCGCGTGCAGTCATCGCGTGCGTAGCACCCCATACTGAGCATGATGCGTGCTACCTGGCACCTCCCACACCACACTAATGAGCAGCAAAAGAAGGATAGAAAAAGACGTCATGGACTTGATGATGTCCAACTACGACGTCAGCCTAATCGACGACAACATGCAGCAGTTCCACGTGATCTTCCACGGCCCCTCGGACACGCCCTACGCTGGCGGGTCGTGGAAGTTGCGGGTCGAATTGCCCGACCAGTACCCGATCAAGTCGCCGTCGATCGGCTTCGTCAACAAAATATACCACCCGAACATCGACGAGAGCTCGGGCTCCGTGTGCCTCGATGTGATCAACCAGACGTGGTCGCCGATGTTCGGCCTTTTGAACATTTTTGAGAACTTCTTGCCGCATTTGTTGCGCTACGGCAACCCGAGCGACCCGCTCAACACGGAAGCTTCTACGTTGATGACCAAGGATGAGGCCAAGTACACCGAGATGGTCAAGCGGTACGTGCAGCAGTATGCGCTGGAGCCGATGGCGCCGGAGTCGCGCGCCGAAACCGAGGACGACAGCGAGCTGCAAGAGTTGAGCGACGTGGGGAGCTTGTCGAGCGACGACGACGAGTAGGCCTGTCGCACCCCTCGGGGGTGACCCACGAGGGGGCTTTCGGGGTGTGCACCGGGGGTGGGGCGAAGGGGATTTCGGGCGCTACATGGCCGGATCTGCTCGGGCTCTCTGGCCCCTACCGGTTGCGGCGTCGCTGGATCGGGCACTGGGCGTGCTCTCATTCGTCTACTACGCCATTGACTGGCCTACATTCATAGAAACAAACTTGCGGGTTACTGGTGTAGTCGCTGTTGCAGCTGTGGTTGTGACGGCGCGCTCGCGCACCGGTGGCCGTGCTCGGCTTGTTCGAGGTTGCGAATGCTGCAGTGTCGGTGGCCGTGTTTCAGCTTTGTTTCAGATATGCACTGTTGCAGCTAAGCATTGCTTCACCCGTGTTTCAGCATTGTCTCACCCTTGCTTCTCCCCGCCTCCTCCTTCTTCGTCCTGCTTCTGCATTTCGCATCTTTTCTGTGGCCCGCTCCTACACCTGCCCATTTCGCTATGCGCTATCGCTTCGCGGGCCGATAGCGCGATACTACTGTTGCGCGGCTGCGCTGAAAATCCACCATTGCTCAGAAACACCACAATAGTGTCCGCTGATTTTGCATAGCCCAGGACAAACCTCAAACGTTGCTCGGTCCTCATTTAAAACATCGTTCAATTAATAGTCTGCAGTCAAACTTCACCACTATGCTCAGATCGCTCCGCTTCTATTCGAGCGCAGCGCCTCGGGTCTCTGACCGCTTGGTCGGCCTCATCAAAAACAAAAACCTCCTCAAAACTCTGGGCTACATCGACGGAGAGTGGTGCGACGCCAGAGACACATTCGCTGTGAGAGACCCCGGCATGGCGCCGCACGACTCGCTGTATCTTGCCGACGTCTCGTCGCACCCTCCTCAAGACTTCCATCGTGCGGCTAAAGCAGCCCACCGTGCTTTCCAACAGTACCGCAAGACCACCCCGAGATATAGGGCGGACATGCTCTTGCGGTACTACAACCTAGTAAAGGAAAACCAGGAGGATTTGGCAAAGCTTATTGCGCTCGAGAACGGAAAGCCCTACGCGGACGCTTACGGCGAGGTCACGTACGCGGCGTCGTTTTTCCAGTGGTTCAGTGAAGAGGCCGCCCACTACACCGGGGACATAATTCTGTCGAGCATCCCATCCAGCCGGATTTTGGCGTTGCGCCAGCCCATCGGCGTTTGCGGCATCATCACACCCTGGAACTTCCCCGCGGCAATGATCACGCGGAAGTTGGCCGCTGCGCTCGCGGTCGGCTGCACTGCGGTGGTGAAGCCTGCGTCTGAGACTCCGTTGACGGCGTTGGCGTTTGCGCAGCTCGCAGAAGACGCCGGTTTCGAGAAAGGTGTGGTAAATATTGTCCCGTCTGCGCATGCGGCGGAAGCCGGAACCGCCATCTGCGAGGACCCGCTTGTGAAGAAGATCACGTTTACCGGCTCGACCAACGTGGGCAAGATCTTGATGAAGCAGGCGTCGTCCACGTTGAAGAAGTGCTCGTTTGAGTTGGGCGGAAACGCTCCGTTTATTGTCTTTGAGGACGCCAACGTCGACGACGCCATTGTCGGAGCCATGGCGTCCAAGTTCCGCAGCAGCGGTCAGACTTGCATCTGTGCAAACAGGATTTTTGTGCACGAGGCCGTCTACGACGAGTTTGCCGAGAAGCTCGTTAAGACCTTGAAGGAAAAGACAATGTTGGGCTACTCGCTCGATGATTCTACAACACACGGCCCTGTGATCCACGAGAGGTCCATGGAGAAGGTTTCGCAGCACATTACCGACGCCACAGCTGCCGGCGCCGAGTTGCTCTTGGGCGGCCACGCCAGACCAGACTTGGGCAGCTTTTTCCACGACCTCACCGTGCTAGGAAACGTTACGCCCGAGATGAAAATCTTCCACGAGGAGACGTTCGGCCCGGTGTGCCCTTTGGTGAAGTTTTCGTCTGACGAGGAGGTCTTGCGCTTAGCCAACGACACCGAGGTCGGATTGGCTGGGTACTTCTACACCAAGGACGTTCAGCGCGTGTTCAATGTGGCCGAGGAGTTGGAGGTGGGGATGATGGGCGTGAATACCGGCGCCATTTCGGAGGCCAGTCTTCCCTTCGGCGGCATCAAGGAGTCGGGATTTGGCCGCGAGGGCTCTAAGTTCAGCGTGGAGGACTACACGGTGGTGAAATCTGTCGTTATTGGAGGCCTCTAGGTCCGGCGTGGATTCCAACACTAACTACTTCATGTAAACAAAAAAAACAATTCTCAATTGCTCACTGTAAGTACGGCGAGTCAGAGCCGTTCAGCGGCGAGAGCTGCTCTGCACTGTGAGATGCTACGTACGAGTCCGAGAACCCCGGCGTCACCAGCATTTCGCCGTCCATGCTGTACGGAATATCCGGCATGGGCTGGTGGCCAAGCGGAATCTGCCGGTCCTCTGTGTCCATCGGCACATCCTCCGCGATCAACAGTTCTTCCGCCAAGCGCAGCTCGATTAATGCGCGCTCTGCCTCGAGCTTCTGCTGCTGCTCCATCTCCTTCTGCTGCTGCAAAAGCAATGCCTCCTGGGTCCTGCGTTCCGCAGCTTGTTGGTATATTGACGAATCAAAGCCCGGCGTGTCCTCCATCCTCGCCACGGGGACTCCGGTAGCAACATGCGTGATGCTGTAACTTTTGTTCACGTCCGCAAAGTCTTGGGCGCCGCACACACGGTTCGCAAGCGACGCGCTGAGGCTCTTCGACGCAAGCTCCTGCTCTAACTGCGCGCGCAATTCGGCAATCTCGTCTTTTGTTTCAGCGCTGTCAGGGATGTGTTTCATCGTGCGCACCTCCTCCTTGAGCTTTGCCACGCGCTCGGCACTTAGTTTTTCCCCATCAATCACATTCAGGAGCGTTGGCGCGGTGGGCACAACCGCCCGTCTGGCCATATCTAGTTCTTCCACAAGCTCCGCAGCATAAATCGATTTGTAGGTCAAGGACCGTAGGCCACCGTCAACTGTGGTGCCGTTGAGAATCGAAGACGCAAACCCAAGGGGCGCCGTGTGTTCGTTGGGCTCCTTGTACTGCGTGACGACTGGTTTTTGAAGAGACATACTGGTGCGATTTGGTGTTTGCAGTTTGTGTTGCTATGCTTTCAATCGGGTTTGCGGATGCGATATCGCGCTGCTCTTCTTCGTAATTAGTGAACTGTAAAAAAACACAGGAAGTTTCTTCGTGTTTGTTAATGCAGAGTCGTAGCGTTCTTCGTCGGTAGTCTTCCGTTTTCTGTTTGTTTTACGCGCCGTGTTGAACTTCTGTGTCGCCCACTACCTTCATACATCGTGTCGCCCCAATCAGAGTATATAACGTAAAATGCCATAGCGTCCCATGTGGATAAAAAATACTATGAACTAATGTCCTGAGTCATCTCATAACGTAGGAGTAGAGTGTTCGTGTCGTAGTGTCTTCAAGAGTCTAGCCAGGTGAACTCGTACGTCGCTGCGCTCACGCGGCTTCACCTTGAAGAGAGTCCGCGATCCCATCAATCACGCTGTCAATGTCTTCCACTTTTAACCCGCAGCTCAAGCTGATCAACTTTCTGTACTTTGTCATTTTAGGCGTGATAGCAAAGTCGCGTATGCCCGAGCAAACCATCGCCGCAAGCGTATTGCGCTTAAGCTGCACCTTGCTCAACTCGACACTCATCGCCCATCTCTCCTCTGCATCGTCGCCGTTGCTATTCTCGGCGCGGATCCCACTTTCCTCGTTGTGTATGAGTTCCGCGAGTTTGTAGGCCTGTGCCTTCTCAAATGAGCCCATAAGCTGCGTCTCCTTGTTCCGAAGCTCGATCTCTATCCTATAGATCTCACTCTCAACTTCTTCAGCCGCTTCTTCTAAGGTGTCTACCTTCTTGAAGCCAGTTCTATCTAAGAGGGCTTTGGCCCTCTGTAAACATTCTTTGTCTTGTCCTTTCTTATCGTTCAAGCCAGATTTGATTCGTTCGTATTCCAACTTCAAGTCTTTTAATTCATCTTCGTAAGAATTGGAAAGCGAGTTGACCATTCCATGCATCATCGACGAGACATCTTTCATGGGAAGCCTCACCAAGTCAGCGTCGGCCGCTTCTCTAGACGTCGATTTTTCAATAATCTTGCCTCTCGAATCCAACTGCGGTGGATCAGGAAGATAGGATTTAATTTGCGACGAAGGTTCCTCGCTACTCTTTTCTGAAATCACTCCTAACACATGGGGCTTCAGTAATTGGAGAGTTGGAGATTGATGTTTTGGTGTCGACATGGAATCGAAAGAGCTCTTCAATGGCTCATCCATAAAAATGTTCTCTTTGTTCTCTTCAACAGTTCCGGCCTGTTTTTCGAGTAGATCCTTCAAGTGTTCTTTACTGACCCTATCATCCATTTCTTCATCTTCGTCTTGGATTGTAGTCCTTTGAGTGTCTGGGGTTTCGTTTACCCTATTGGTAGCACGGACTGGTGTACCCATTCCTTGTGCTGAATGTCTCTTGCCGCTATGAGAAGAGTCGTGCTCCACGGTTCGGGGAACACGAAACACTGGTGCACTAAGCTCCTCTCTTGAGGTATCAATTTCTTGCTGCATGCTGTGGCCATAGCCCGAGTATGCCTGTTGACTTGTAGTAGGTTCAAAATGTTTGTCTAAGGCGTGCAGGTCGAAATTGTAAACAACTAGATCGAGCTGCATAATGATTGCTTTTGCAGTCTGGTTGTTCACGTCTAACAAATCATCTCTAGCTCCATGGCCCAAGAAAAATTTGATTAACAGTGTGCACCCAGCTCTAGCTGCAAGATGTAGGCAGGTGTCACCATTGACATCCTGGTGGTTGATCACATTTTTCATGAGGTCCACTCCGCTTCCGCTGTTAGCCTCGGACATAACCCCCAATTTCTTGAATATGGCATCAACGTAGTAGCTTATCGCAGGAAGTTTAGAAACCACTTTCGAGAATTGACAAAGGTAGTGTAACGGCGTGCGCCCATTAATGTCTGTGTTGATTAGGCACATTTCAAGTGCGTTCAATATGTGGGGGAAGTTCTTGAGGTCGAAACAGTTGTTGAATGATATGCATTTGGACAAGGGGTTCAAGCCAAAGTTACTCACAACTAAAGGATTGGCGCCTTTGGACAATACTAATTGAACCAAGTTCAAGTTACCAATGGAAGCCGCCCAGTGCAAGGTTGAGTGTCCCTCGTCGTCGATGGCCTCATTGACGTTGAAGTCTGGCGGAGGATTGTAAAGGAAATAGGGAATCGGAGCATTGTCTTCGCTGAAGAAACGCAACAACTGCGAGGCGTGGGAGTTGTCCTCTTCCATGGATGTGTTCGCCAACTTAGGGTCGGTGGACGACAAAGAGGTATCTGAGTCACGAGCATGGTCTTCCTGGGACCAGTTTGTTTCATTTGTGGACTGCGACAGAGCTCCTTTGTGTCGCTGCTGGTAAACGATTTGTTGATGTGTCATGTCATCAATGCCAGTCAAGAATCCGCTGCCCTTGGCGTAGCCGACTGGACCAGCCGGAACGCCAGCACTATGCATTTGCTGTCGCTGTGGCTGTTGTGCAAAGGAAGCGTCAGGCACCGAGAAATTTGAATAACCGGGCCGCTGGAAACCCATTCCCTGCATGCCCAAAGAGCTGTTGGGCACAAAGTCCAGCAGCGGGAAAGCGGAAGCGGTCAGTGGCATCGGCATATGCTGGCTTTGCATGGGATA
This sequence comes from Metschnikowia sp. yHMJ9, assembly GCA_030444895.1. Classification (NCBI taxonomy): domain Eukaryota; kingdom Fungi; phylum Ascomycota; class Pichiomycetes; order Serinales; family Metschnikowiaceae; genus Metschnikowia; species Metschnikowia sp. yHMJ9. Next base: position 58,833 of record JAJMQU010000012.1, on the reverse strand, counting down.
CTGCGATGACATTTGCATCTTGCTGCCCATACGGACCATGTTTGAGTTGGCCATTGGCATTGCGTGGTTGTAATCCAGGGTGAACAACGCCAGAGGAGGCAAGTTTTCGTCGAACTTCATCTTTTTGGGGGTCGTCGAGTCCTTGGGATTCTTCCTCACGTACTTGCGTTTCACCGGGGTGCCATTCTTGTTGGCTGCAGCCATTTTGGATTTCTTGGGGATGACGACGTTGGGATCGTCTAGATCAACGTACAACACGGGCACCAAGTCTGCGGAAATATTGTATTCCTTGGCCAATTTGCGTGCCTCGTCCAACGGGATCCATGTTCCTTGGAATCTGCCATAACCTCCTTGCACTTTTTCGTGGAGGCCCTGCTGGACGCCCTTTTCAAGGATCTTTGTCCTTTTTGCCTTGGGAAAATTGCAGAGTTTCAAGATCTGCGTAGCATTGACCCAGTCGTCTTTGCATCTCCGCATGATTGGAGATTCCCCCACCGAGCATTCGTACACATCGATCTGAGAAGTTAGTATTAGTGAGCGGGTAATATGAGCGAGGATATATAGTAAGCGCTGACGGCACGAAAAAAAGCAAGAGAAAAAACTCCGGAAAAGCACTCGAGCAGCCGGGAAAAAGCGTCAGGGAGGGGGAGGGCAAGCCATTGGGCAGAATCACGCCGTCTGGGTTGAATTCCAGGCCCAGAATGTGTGGTATTTCGACGAAGAAAATTTCCTCAGCGTGTACGCCAAGGAGGATCGGGAGCAGCTGTGAATCGGAGAGAAAAGGTGTGGAAAGCCGGAAAAAAAAGCAGCTGGCGTGAGGCCGGCCGTAGCACATACGTTCGAGTACGTGGCGATATACACCGACGAGTGCTCGTAGGACATGGCGGTGGATCAGCGGAGCAAGTAGCAGGGGAAAGAAAAATGGAGCGCGGGCAATTTAACGCATTTGGTGATAATTAACGCGTGAAAGCCGTAGTCGCTGGTGTCTTGAGGTTGCCCGGTGCGCGCGCCTGGGGAGGTGCCGGAAGCAGAAAAAGGTGCGCGGGAAATCAACGAACGCGCGGGTGCGCAGAAAGCAACGAGTCGAGCGCGAGTGCGCGCACGGAGCGGTACGAGCCTGGAGGATCTCGCTGCGAAAAAGCAAAAGTGGACGGAGCTCCACCACCAGCACCACCGCAGCCAGAAAAAATTGGCAGTGGGAGTGGCGGGGAAACACGCTCTCATATATGCGGGCGGCTGTATTTGAACACAAAACGGGTTGGTCTGCAGGGGCAAAGGCGCGGAGCTGAATGGGACAGGAGGCACACGATACGGCGTCGTCGTTGTGTGCTGCTTTTAAGTGTGGGCGTGGGGACAAGCCGCAGGCGCGCCGAGACGAGAGGTGAGCATATAGGGCCGCGGTGGCCCCAGCGCACTGCGAGCGTGGGAACTTTGTACTATATTTCTTCCGCAAACCTTGTTCTTTTTCTTTTTCTTTTTTCTATTTTTTTTTTTCGGTTTTCTCTTCTTAATCTTTATTCTTGCTTTGTTGCTTTTGCATTGCATCTTTAGCTCGCCACACCTGCTGCTCGTTGCTATGTCGGCGATTTCGGACGGGATCTCGACTTCTTGTGCCGTTCGCGTATCTCCCAAGCCGTGCTCTTATCTATCACTGATCTGCAGTGCCGCGCTTCGCTGCTTGTAAATCCTACACCATCAACACCACCAGTTTCCGCCAGATTTCCGCCAAAAAACCCGGAGGAAAAGGCTAAAACTCAGCCCATCGTCGCAGAAACGCTCTGTGTCACACCCCACTCCTTTTCGCCGTCTCTCTTTTTGCAAAATGTCTGCCGTAGAGGACGAATCCTACGACGAGTCTGCCCACTTGCTCCACCGCCGCAGACTGTCGATTTTGGACCAGCCTTTCGGCCTGTTCCGTGGCCCCAACTCGCTCCACAACTTCGCCTCGTCGTTCACACGTGCCCAGCTGTTTGCCGCGCACAAAATCGACCCCGACATCCACAAAAAGCGCTCGTTCTTTGCCTCGCAGACCTATGATTCGCCCAGCGACGAGTTGTTCGACCCAGACCTCATGGTTGCGCTGCCCCGCGGCGAGCGCCTTAGCTCCATCTTGAGCGAGCACCACCCCGCCCGCCCCGTGGGCCCGCAGAGCTACTCGGCGCTCAACGAGGTGTTTTACCAGGACGAAATCGTCGAAATGCTCAATCTGCGATCGAGAAAAGGCTCCATGGCCACCACAGCAACCGGCATGAACGTCCTCAGCGGCATCCCCATCCCCACGAAGAAGACGTTTCCGTCGCAGTCGTTCTCCTCCGTGCGGCTGGCGATCTCGTACGCGTCCACGGCGTCCCATTTTGGCTTAAAGAAAGTCGAGGACCGTGACGGCAACGTGATCACCGTGATCGCGGGCCAGAGTACCGCGCCGCAGACCATTCTCAACTCTGTAAACGTCTTAATTGGCGTGGGTCTCTTGGCTTTGCCCGTAGGTTTGCTCAAGGGCGGCTGGATCTTGGGTTTGCCTCTCTTGATTGTCTGCTGCGCTATAACGTGCTGGACTGCCACGCTTTTGTCCCGAGCATTGGACACGGACTCCACCATGATGACGTACGCGGACTTGGGCTACGCCACGTATGGCTCGGCGGCCAAACTCGTCATCTCGGTGCTTTTTTCCATCGACCTCTTGGGCCTGGGTGTGTCTTTGGTGCTTCTCTTCAGCGACTCGCTCTTCTCCTTGGTGGGCGACGACGTGTACTGGACAAAGACGAAATTCAAGCTCATTGCGTTCGTGGTGTTGACGCCCTTCACGTTCTTGCCGTTGCCCATTCTCTCCATCTTTTCCTTGTTCGGTATTTTGTCCACTGTTTCCATCACCGTGCTCGTGTTTACCTGCGGATTGTTAAAGCTGACCTCACCGGGGTCCTTGCTTGCGGTAATGCCAACAAACCTCTGGCCTCGGTCCGGGCCGGAGTTCTTTGTCTCCCTCGGCATCTTGATGGCGCCTTTTGGCGGCCACGCAATCTTTCCTAGCTTAAAGTCCGACATGAGACACCCACAGAAGTTCACAAGGACTTTGCTCACCACATACACCATCACCATGCTCACGGACTGCTCCATGGCCGTCATTGGCTTCCTCATGTTCGGCATTTTGTGCAGCAACGAGGTCACCAGCACTTTGCTTGAAACTGCAGGCTACCCACCATGGGTTTACCCCTTGATCAGTGGCCTCATTTGCATTGTGCCCTTGGCAAAGACTCCGCTTAACGCCAAACCCATCATTTCCACTGTGGATGGACTCTTGAGTCTAGACGCTTTTGTTGACGGCGAGTCTGCCGCAGTCACCTTCTTGAAGAACTTTGGCAGATTTCTCGTGAGAGTGGGAGTGAACGCTTTGTTTGTTGGCTTTGCCGTTTTGCTCCCCGAGTTTGACAAAATCATCGGCATCTTGGGCTCGTCCATTTGCTTCATCATTTGCATTATTTTGCCCTGTCTCTTTTACTTGAAGTTATGCAAGGACAGCATCGGCGTTCTCGAGAGACTTGCAATCTCAATGGTTGTGTTTATCTCCATAGTCTTGGCGGTCCTTTGCACATACGCCACAATCGCTTTCTAAAAGATAGTAACTTCTCATAAATAATATACAATTCTATTATGTACGGTGCGAGATCAGCTAGACTTCGTCTGATTTTGGTACAGCAAATACTCCAAAAACGCACTTGTGATCAGGATCATCAATGGCTTCAAGAGTTTGCCTTCTATCAAGAAATCGTAGTTGACCTTCATGAATGTCTCGCCGTGCTTCATTGACTCCTGCTGTAGGCTCGCCGCAGCCTTGAATATAGATTCAAAAAGCTGCTTGAACTTGAAGTTTTGCGAGTTGAAATTGTTTTTCATGGAAAACTTGATCAAAAGGCGGTGTGGCTTCTCGAGAAGGTTTCTCTTGAGACACACGTCAAACGAGATTTTGTCCCGTTGGATCTTCTTCGGCGCGGTGGGATGCGTGCTGTTGAGACTGAATACTAACAGAGTCTGGTTCAAGCTCACCAACTTCAGACCAAAATACAAGCATGGGAGGTTGTTCGGCAATCTATAATTATTCTCTGCTTTGAGTTTCTTCTCAACGGCGTCAATAGCCTCGAATATATGCGCAAACTCCCTAAGGTATCTGAAAGAGCCCAAGAGCGCTCCACCAGACCGCTCAATCTCGCGGTTCAAGAACTGCACTATGATTTTCACATTCGGGTTTTCCTGTGAGTCAGGTGTGAACACAAAAGAGTTCTGGAGGCTGTCGTAGATCTTCAAGAGGAAAGGTTTGTAGTACGGGTCGAGCTCAAACACCAACTCGTCCAGCGAATTGCCTTTCACCACCACATCTGTCTTGGTGACCTGCTCAAGAATCTTCATCAACAGGTTCATCTTGGCGAGGCTGCCGAATATCAGGTTCAACATCGAGCGGGTGGAGGAGTTATCCTTACCATCGCTGAGCTTGGAACTGAGATCGACGCTGGCCAGAATCAGGAACTGTTCCTTTTCTGGTAAAATCGTCACGTTAAGCTTTTGGAGTGACTTGTAATCTTCTTCAGACATATTTTTGAGGTTACCGAATATGGACAATCTTAGTTCATTGGAGGTGCTGCCTGAAGGAAGCAGGGCGCTGAGGAACAACGTGGAGGCAGACGCCGAAAGCGGGAGCAAGTTGCCAGTATTGTGGAGCGCCATGGTGGTGTGAATGTCGGAGTCGTCCGGACAAACGAGGCCGAATTCTTTGAGTATGTCGTCGTTTGATAGCTTGAGGTACCCGATTTCATTACTCTGTAGCTCCTCCACAATGAGGTGGTGGATGATATTGGTGACGCTCGCTCTGGAAAGCGCCTGAAAGAAGGAGTAGTCTAAGTCGTTTGCTCCGTCGAGCTTGAGCTTGTGGAGCCACTGGATCTTCCACTCGCCGCGGACCGATCTGAGACGCGCGACCCACCAGTAAACCTTCGACGTCAAGCCATTGATCATGTTGATCAAGAACCACGACGCGGGCCAGTCGCGCGACCTGTAGAACTTCACCTTGTTGTAGGCATTGGCACGGTCGTCGACAATGAAGTTGAGCAATTTCGCCGTCTCGTACTCGTTGACCAGAATTATGTCGTTTGCGATCCAGCCCATGGTAACAAGTTTTGTTCTGATGGTCTTGCTCAAGGTCTCCAAACGCAATTGGATCAAGTTCGACACCACGTTGCTGATCATGTCGCTCTCGCTCACAAAGCTCTTGTTCTTGACGCTTGCCGGCTGGCTGTTGATTCTGCCCTGGGCTGCCATTTCCGTGGGGGACGGGTTCACGAAGTAGAAGTGGCCCGTGAGCGCGTTGATGGCAAATATCGTGCTTCGCCGCAGCGAGAGCTTCACCAAGAGCTGGTGCGGGTTGACAAACGACACTGTGTCGTTGGAGACCGTCTCCTTGTATAAGCGGAGGATCTTTGCCATGAGGAGCTCGGAGTGCTTGTTGATAACAAGGCTCAAGATGAGGTCGACGCTGATTTCCTGGGGCTGCTCAGCGTCGCTGGAGGCTCCGCCGATCGCGGGGATGTCGTGGGTCAGCTCGTACCTGCCGTTTTTGAACCAGCGGAAGTTCAAGTTGTACTTCCTGTCCATGCCGATCTCGATAAACGCCTTCCAGCCACGCGAGAGGTAGTGGTTGGACCAGTAGTTGATGATAACAAGGAACGGACTGTGCTTGTACTGGATGTTCCCGCGCCACTTGCTGTTTATGGAGAGCTCGCGCAACTGCCGCGAGATCAAGTAGAGCTTGAACGTGGTGGCGTACTTGTGGAGCACCTCGTAGAGCCCACCGAGCGACAGCTTCAAGAGCACTTGGTTGACGACGGTTTCGAGCCGTTCTCGCGACGCCTTGGGTAGCGTGGTGACTACGCTGGAGTTGTGGTACGTGATGAGCGAGGTGTCCGGGTTGATGCCGAACAAAAACGCAAAGTCGATGAAGAAGAACGGCGACCGGTAGTAGTCGTCTGCGCTGTCGATGATCTCGTCGTTGGCCACGGTGATGGCGACCTGGAACTCGTTTGCTATGGTGATGACGATGCGCCCATCGCGCACCACGTAGTTCAGGCGGAATCTCGGCGGCATGTCGTCGATGAGCGCCATGCGTGCGGTCAACGCCAAGTTCAAGTCGCGCAACACCTCCAAGATCTTCTCGGGCGAGATCGGCGGCCGGTCGATGTAGTTGTACGACGGAAGCTGCGGCCGCCCTTTGGCCAACACCTCCATCGCGGTTAAGATGTCGGACTCCGGGAGTTTCGCACCGGAAAAGTGGTTGAGCTCGCCGAGGCCGAGTGCCAAGTTGTCGAAGTAGAACTCCTGCGTTCGGAGCCAGTTAAGCAAGTCAATTAGCTTCGATACGTCCTTGGCCCGCTGCGCCCACTTCACTAGCGTGTATATCTTGATGAAATCCTGCCTGAGCGCCACCACAAGCGTGAGAAACTGCTTCTTGCGGCTGACATCGCTCTCCGTGGTCCGCGTGTGCGCCAAGTTCTCGATGCCTCGGCTCAATTGCTTGTACGCTTCTTGCGTGTGGAAGCGCAACACGTTGGAGAGCGGGATTATGTTATTTGTCACATGGGGGAGCTCCGGCACGGCGCTGCCGTTGCTCGTGCCATTTGCCGGCTCGCCGCTGCCGCCGTTTGCTGCTGCTGCCGGCGCTGCTTTGCTCGACATGGGGGCTCTGTTTTAACTCCTCGGAGCTGGAAGGCGTACTGCGAAACGGTGCGGTTTTTCGGGTTTCTTTTTTTTGTTTTGGCAAGACGCGGCTGTAGTGGGGACGAAAACCCGGCTGGCTAGTGGCGGGCACAGAAGATAGGGGTCCGGCGTTTACGCTGTTTACCGGCGTTTTGATGCTATGGGGGACGGAACCCTGTTTGTATGGTGATTTTCACACACGTTGAGCAAGCGTCTCGCTAGTGTAGGCTGGGAGGTGCGGGCCTCGTCTGGCTGGGGCTGGGCTGGGACGCCCTCCGACTGCCTTTTCGAGGTGCTTTGCCCACACATGCTGTTTTTTATTCTCTTTTTTCTTTTCTCTTATTTCTCTTATCTTTGCTATCTTCTCTCTCTTTCCTTTCCGTATATACTTGATTTCCGAGTCTCTACGCCTCTACACTACTATACACGAGGCTGTGGATTTGGCCCCACGGACCGGCAGCTTGCCTCACAGCAGCGAGCCGCCCGCGCCAGCGCCACGAGCACGCTCCTGAGGATCCAGTCCATCAGACGCGGCCGGCCTTGCTCTCGTAGAACGCGCTGGGGATGGAATTCTTGATCCACGCAAACTCGTCCTTGTCGAGAGCGCCCTGCACGCTCAACCGCCTCTCTTTGCGCACCAACAACGCCTCGACGAGCCGCATCAACTCGCCGATGATGCCCTTGCACTCGTCGTCCAACGCCTGGTCTTGCATCATTGTGTTTGCGCTGTACCAGTCCCAGTCGATCATGGCGATGCGGTGTGCTGGGCTGTGCTTCGTTCTGCGCCGCCTGATCACAGACGGCGAGATTCCTGACGCCTCCAAATACTCCGCGGACGGCATGTCAAACGGGAGTCTGTTCTCGATGATCGAGTACACAAACACTCCAATTGCCCACGCGTCCAAGAGTTTGCCGCTGTACTTTAATCCCATGAGAAGCTCGGGGCTCACGTAGTCCTGCGACCCGCACTTTGTGTTGAGAAGCTGGTCGTCCAGCTCGAGCCTCTTCGAGAGGCCAAAGTCCGTGAGAGTAGACACAGCGTGGCGAAGGAGACGGGGGTCAGCGTCCGCCGAAACCCCGCTGAAGTCCCTGTAGAGCAACACATTCTCGAGCTTGATGTCACGATGCACCACTCTGTTCCTGTGCATGTATGCCACCGCCGCAATGAGCTCGGCGGCCACCCGCTGCATAAGCCGCCAGAATAATACCGTCGTGCTAAGCTTCGGGTGGTTTTGCGAGAGCCAATTGAATAGGTTCCCGCCGCGACAGTACTCCAAAAAGATGTATTGGCGGGCATGCGACGCCTGGAGAGAGCCGACCGCCGCCGCGCCGCCCAGGGGGTTGTCGTACTTGGGAAAAGACGCCGCGTGCGGAGTAAGAGGGCTGGACTCATTGAGGTTGAAGTCAATCAATTTCACGATGGACGGGTGGCTGAGACGCGACAAAATGTCTAGCTCCCTGATGACGTAGCCCTTAAACTCGTCGCCAGAGTCTCGGCGCTCTGTAGGCGGGCTGATGATTTTTACGGCCACCACGTCGTCGGCCACCCGCGAGTTCCTCGCAGACACAACTACGCTGAACGCACCGGTGCCCACGATGTTCTCACATAGGTACGTCTGGCCTGTGTTGGGCGCGAACAAACTGCGGTTCTTGTACGGATGGACCTCGACGTCCAATGGCGGCAGCGGGATGTCGTAAATGCCCGGAGACGCCGAGAAATTAGAGGGGTTAGAAATGTGACGTGTCGGCGGCAGCGGATCCGGAATAGGCAACGAATTGCTCGCAGTTTTCAACGGGGAACCGCTGTCGAACGCAGACGCCACCCTCACCGAGTCTTGCGGTTGTCGCAGGCCACGTTTGCGCACATCTATGTCTCGTGGCAGATGCGACGCCGTCGGGAACTGTCCACTGCCCAAAACAGGCGTCGGGAGCTGCCGGATTTGGCTGTAGTCGGGCAGGTCCAGAGGCGAGGTCCCGCTGAAGTCGATGGCGTCGCCTAGGGCCTCGCAGCCAGCTTTTAGGGGCATTTCCAAGCGGAGGCCATGCGGTGTCTGACTGCGTGTTTTCTCGAACATAACAGGCGGCGGAAGCAGCAGCTCGTGCGGAAGATGTGACGCATCTGCGCCTGGTGTCGCTGTCTTTGCGTTCGGGCCGACATTATTCAGGGCCATTGTGATTTTTTGGCGTGAAAACCGGGACTTTGTTTGGTGGAGCGCACGTTTTGGCCAGCGCTAATACCAGGATATTGCTGATGTGAGGAATAAGGCGAATCGAGACTCAACAATGCCGCTTGGGTCCATCTGAGGGAGCAGAAACGCAGAAAGTTGGGCGCTTACGCTAGCAGTATCTTGGAGCTTTGCGGAGCAAAAAGACAGCACCTCTGGCGGAAGAATAGATAACAACGCTACTTTTTGATGGGCTCCGGTAGTAGCATGCAGTCCTGCGTGGAGCTTTGTTAGTGTGCACGCGGCTGGCGGTCGGATTTTTTGGCTCCAAGTGCGGAGAGAGAAAGAAAAGGGGAAGGGAAAACCCAAAAAAAAAGAGGTGAGTGGAGATCCTTATATACTTCGGTGGCTGAAAAGACGTGCCGGGCAACGAAGGTGCCGCCTTTTTGCCGTTTGGTAGCTTTTAAGGCACGAAGAGGCTTGGACGACTTTCGAGAGTTGGTCGGAGCGTCTTAGGGCGCTGACTAAGTTGAGTGCGGCGCGAAACTGCATAGTGCCAGCCGTCAAGCGCAAATTGGCAGGTGTCACTTGCCGTTAGTTTCACTGTGCGGCTACTCCCAGGCGCCAGTCCTATGGTTTGTAGCTCCACCGCAGCTACTCTGCAGCTACACGGTAGGATAATTACAGGTGAGACGCTTGCTTCTTCACATACTTGTGGGGATCTTTCGCACGTTCGTGTCTGTGCTTTCGTCACACAATTGTGTCTGTGCTTTCGTCACACAATAACATCTCGTCCCGCTGGGCGCGAACGAGCGGTACGGCGATCAAAGCAAGCAGATCCTCCAATGCTAATCTACGGACACAGCGAGACGGAAATAATATAGGTTGATTTCATAACGAAAGGTAATCAGCGTCAAACGAGGCTTGGTGGAGCCCCTGGAATGTAGGCACCACACCATAATTTTTTATTTGAGCTGAGCCCTGTCAGCTGAGCCATGCCAGCTGGCCGGTACCTGGCCGCGCCTGTCATGCCGTGGGTATGCGTCACACCTAACACGCGGTAAAACTGGCAAAAGAAAAACTGGAACCATGGAGTAAACTACTCGCTAGCCAACTCTCCCCTGCACCGCAAGAAAGCAAGGCTGAAAAACAAGGCTGAAAAACAAGGCTCTCACTCTCACGGTACCTTTTTTGGTACAGTGTGGTACTCCAATAAGCCCACACCGCAGGTCCGTGAAACTGGGCTAACTACGCATCACCCAGTGTCAACTGAATCACACTGGCTGTACGGTTTTTTTTTTTCAACTTCATGGCCGTAAGAGCACGAGCACCTCTCGCTTGGGCGTACGCTGTAGGGTACACGTGCATGGATTCTCTCTAGAGCGCTTAAAGTAGAAGGTCGATTTCCGCATCGGGCCGCGAAATGCAAGCATTTGCTGGAGCGCGTCTCCGCGCATGGGGCATCCAGCTGCGAAAACCCCCCACTTACAAGAATCCCTCAAGAACCCTGTGCGCCTTCTCCAATCTCTCGATGCCGATCTCGAACCGGCTCTTGTCAGTGACCATGTCCAGGGTCAACCGGCTCAACAGGTCGACGATCTTCTCGATAAGCTGTTTTTCCTGGATCGGCAAGTCCAAATTGTCAAACTCTTCGCCGATCACCGTGCCATTCACGCTCTCGAGCAAGTGCACCAACGTGTTGTAGGAGAATGGCTTGAGCATCAGTGCGCCGCTCTCAATTCTCTTCAGATGCCTCGACTTCCTCTTGTTGCTCTTGATCCTGGGGATTTTCGTGTTGGCTTTCACTGATTTCGCCCGCGTGGGCGGTGATACCAACACAGGCTCTTCTATATCGGAGAATCCGTCGTCCCCGTGCACACCAGCGAGCAAGGGTTCCGCTTCTGCGTTTTCCGCAGCAACTGCAGTGTGAGCCAGCTGGTCGCCAACTGTTACGGGTTCACCCGGTATTGGAGGAAGTGCATGGTTCCGAGAGCTGGCCATACGTGAGGGAGTTTCTGGCTTCTGGCTGCTCTGGAGAATCTCATCTTCTCGCTCTGGAGGCAGAACTTTGGGTACTGGAGAAGCGTTATGGCTCCATGATCTGTTTTGCGAGAGTGTTCTGTCCACTGGCGTTCTGTGCTCGGTGATCAGATCTGCACCGGTTGCCACTGGTCGCTGCGGTGTAGCCATAGCGTAACTGTCTTGAGGAATTACGTGAGCGTCGTCTCCAGTAACTTCTTGTGGCACTGGCCCACCCACTGTAGCGATGCTGCTCGTAGCCCCTCCTAACTCTGCTCCTGTCGCTTCAGTTAGTGTTGCTGTCGCTGCTCCGCCAAGAGCTGCTTCGCCCGGGTAACCGATTTCCGGATTCTCCGCGTCAGCGTTTTCTGGATCTTCATTCGGACCAGGGCCTCGCGGCCGCTTGCTCTCTCTCGACAGGAAAGAGCCACTCAGACGTGCCAAGCTCCTGCTTCTCTCCACTCCTCCAGAAACCACCTCTTCTCTTGTGCTTTCCAACAGTCTCTGCTCGCCGACGCTGGCCTCAGTAACTGCATTCGCGATATAAGTGTCCGCCGAGTGGCCCTGGAGTGTAACGTCTGGGTCGGAGACAACGGCCGGGTAGGCTAGCGAACGCCCTTCTCTCCTCCCATCTCCCGTCACTGTCAGCGACGAGCTCGGGTCCCGCTTGTGGCTGAGCGTGCGGTTTCGGTGCTCGGAGATCTGGCGGGCGCGTGTCAAGTCGTCTACATTCGGCCGCTTTGGCACGATTAGTGGTACTATTGGCTGCTCGCCAGAGGAGCCCAGCCCGGTAGATGAGCCCTCGGTTGCCGTCTCAAAACTGTCGCCGGACGGGTTGGACGAGTGTCCAGCACGTTTCTTGTCCTTGTGGGCTTCCGGTCCGGAGCTTTCAGACTCTTTCAAGCCGCTGGCTTTCTCCATTAGCTTGTCCAAGTCGTCGCTGATGTTGATGGAGAACCTGTGCCGCAGCGTCGGTCTAGACAGGCCAGAGGGGCTCAGTGTGCTGGCGATTACTTCGCTGAGCGGCCGCCTGCTCAGTCTCGGAGGCACCACTGAATCAATGGCGGTGTCAACGCTGATTTCGGGTGGGTTGCTGGGCTTGGAAGTGCTTTTGATGGTATCGAGGCGACCCAAGTGCACCGTGGACGACGAGAGCAAAGAAATGTCGTCTTCGCCTACCGAATTCGACGGTGTGTGGCTGTGGATGTATGTCTGCTTGACCTGGCCGGTAGTACTACCCTGTTGACTATCCTGTACTGACATTGGCACGGCCTGGCCCACTTCGTGCGGACTGTATGAGAATCCTGATGCCATTGATGAGTACGAGTCCCGCGGGTTGAGTTTTTTGTCTCTAGGGGGCTGCTTGAGAAACGGAGATGCCCCTTTTCCTTTCTGATCGGATGTCCCCTCAGGTTTTGCACTCATGGCTCAACGTGAGAATGAGACAATCTGATGTTTTTGGCTGAAAAGCAGATAAGGAGGCAGGTATATGGGGATTACTTCGTGGAAAGTAGGTGGAGGTAATTCTGATTTTTGTTAGGAAAGACCCTAGGAAGTGACACGAAGAAGTACAAGCAAGGGGTTCTGAAAAGGGTGGTGAGAGCGCCCGGCTTGTTATGATCTCTTCCGCATTGGGAAGTGTAATTAAGTGAGACAACTCTAGTCCCCTGCGCGCGCGAAGTCGTCTCAAGATGCGAAGCAACTGCACTCAGCCCAAGCCCAAGCCTTAACTCCGCTTCCTTCAACCTGCTATTGTTTTCGCCTTTTCTCTATCGATGCTATGGCGGAGATGGCACTCATACTTCAGCCGTGAGCCACTCCATGTCGAAAGCTTAAAGGCGAGAAGGGCAGCCTTTGACCTCCGAGCGTCGCACCCTGCCCCGCTCCTCAAAGACTACATCCTTGCAAACCGCAAGCTACAACGCATAAACCATTCGCTTGATCCTCTGTTGCGGTCGGGGCCTGTAAACGAGCTTCTCGGGCTCTCGCTCAATGTCCCGAGCGGCATGCTAGAGCAGGATCTCCGCTCGTTTGTCAACAAGTACTGGTCGCAATGCGTGTGCAACAGCGACGTAGTTAGTGCGTACGCCTCGTCAGCTCCACAAGGCGACGTTAGCCACGCGTTCCATTTGGTTACCGAGTCTTTCCTATTTAACTACAAACGTGGTTTTGCTGCCGGTTTGCGGCCCGTGACTGCCCTCATCAACGTTCTCCTCCGGTGCAACGACTTCCACGGATGCTTCAAGCTAATCGACAATACGATTAACAGCAAAGCATTTCTCCGCCACAATAGGCGCACCATTCTCTCACAGTTGTTACCCACTTTCCTCGGTACGACGTTCTGTGGCGCAGGAAGTGCAAGTGCGTTGGTATATGTTTCATACTTCGGGGCCGAGTCTCTTTCACCGCTCGCCGCAGTTTTACCTATTGGTCTTCTGTGTTTTGCGGCACTTCTTGGCAGCCAGCTTGCTCTCACATCTCTCGCTACACCGCGTCACCTTTCTCGGGTCTCGTGGCGGCCACACACGAGTATGTTGTATCGTTACGTGCATCAGCACGAGGCCCTATTCGTGAACAAGATTGTGGCATACTTCGAGGAGTTTCACGAGGTCAACGTCAAGAATTTCCACACATCTGAATTACGGGACATGTCCAGCATGAGCACGTTCGACAGCAATAACCACGAAGTAATGCTTCCCGAACGTCTTGCCGTCGGCAATGCCGATGTACGTGCAGACAACGCCCATATTGACTGGCTAATTAAGACATTCCGTCTCGAGTTGAATCTGCGAAGGCTTGTGTGGAACCCCCTCAAGGAGGAGCAGATGTTTTTAGACTTCTGGGTGAACCATGGCGAGAACTACGAGTGGGCGGAGCCCGATCAGGACCCTGCGGAAATGGCGACGTTGCGAAGCCACGAAGAAAGGAGTAAATGGGGCATATACCACGGTCTAGGGTAATTACGATCGACAATGGTTGGAGTGGTTGCGTCTCAAATATATATATGTAAGTTCGAAAGGAAATGAGCGAATGGGATTACTTGTTGAAAGCTCTCCATGAGGAGTGCTTTGTATAAAATGGCTCTGTGGCCGAGCGGTCTAAGGCGGCAGACTCAAGTTCTGTTATCGTAAGATGCGCGTGTTCGAATCACGCCGGAGTCATTATTTTTTTCTCTTTTTCCTGGCTGAGGGTTTGTCAAGCCAAGTAGATAATCCATATATACAGATGTATACTTCTGCTTCGAGTTTTTGCTGAGATGTGGCGCTAGATCGCCGACCCATCGCAGCTAACTTTGAGGGCACGGCTGGCGCGCCGCATAACGCGGTCGCGGGTCTGCTTGTTTGTGCGAAGACTCCGGCAACTCAAGCACCATCGAGCACCAATTGACGCAGAAAACACTGCTCTGCTGGCGCTGGAGGTCCTGCTGCTCACCCTCGGACGTGCAATTGAGTATATTTGCGCAAACGCTGGAACGCTTTTGCCCGTGGTGCGAAGCCACATTAATTGAAGTTTTGCTCAACCATTCTCGGTGCATAGGCGCTGCGATAAAAGTAAACAGGCACAGCCACTAACTCTCCCCCTCGATGTCGTACGTGCCTCTCCCGACGCCGGAGAATCTCGACCGCATCTCGCTGGTGCACTTCACTACGCAGGCGGAAGACTCGCTTCTCGTGTCGTCGTACGACAACAGCGTGCTTCTCTACAACTGCATGCAGCAGACATTGGAGGCCCAAATCCAGTCGCCGGCGGCGATTCTCTCGGCAGCCAACTCGAGCTACAGGGCCACGTTTGCCGGCCTCTCGGACGGCACGGTGCGGCATGTGGATTACGAAAACATGAAGCTTTCGCAGCCGCTTCTCTCGCTTAAGCCCTCGGAGTCAGTTTCGCTGGGAATCCACACTTTTCGCCCTGTCGACGGCACCACGTTTGTGGCAGCCACCTACAACGGCACGCTACTCCATTTCGACCCGCGTTCGCAGCAGGCGCCATTTTGCAACCAGACCTCGTCCAAGATCTTCGCCATGGACGCATCGGCCACCCTCATTACAGTGGGGAAGGCCCAGCAAACGGTCGAGGTGTACGATTTGCGCAATATGAGCACGCCCACGGTGGTGCGGCCCACCGGCTTGCGCTACCAGGCCACTGCCCTACGAAATTTCCCGTCGGAGAAAGGTTATGCCCTCAGTAGTATTGACGGCCGTGTATCGTTCGAGTACTACGACGAGCTGAGGGAGGCACAGGCGCAGAACTTTGCCTTCAAGTGCCACAGGCACAAGGACCCCTCCTCTGGTGAAGACACGGTCTATCCAGTTACGCAGCTCCTTTTCCACAAGCAGCACAACACTCTTTTTACTGCGGGCGGCGACGGCAACGTGTGCGTGTGGAACTGGGAGAAACGGAAAAGAATGAAACTCTTTGCGCAGCTGCAGAACCGTCCGACGCCCGTGTCCCACATGGATCTTGCGCCCGACGGACGCTTGTTGGCAGTTGGCTTGAGTGACGACAGTTATCTCCGGAGCCAGGACTATAACACCGCGCGGCTGGGCTGCGGGAGAGTTTATGTGCGGCAATTGAGCGAAGCCGACTGCAAGCCTAAGGCATAGCCTTTCCTCGCCGTCTGCAAACACAAACGATGCGTTATACAACACGGGCAGTTGTTTTTGCAGTCGTGCCTTCTTTCTGCCTTCGTCCGCGTTTATGCACTTACTTGAGTTACCTTGTTTTTTTGCCCCTTCCGCAGGAGCAGTAATCTCAAACCGCAGGGGCAGTAATCTCAAATCGCGCAGTTGCAACTCTCTGCGCACAGCAGTTGGGCCCCACTTGACCGTATCGGCGCGACCTGCAGGATCTCGCCTTTGCAGTGCAGTGCGGCTTGGCCTCAAGCAGAGACGGCCACAAAAAACGAAGAAAGAAAGCGCAGTTGTTTCTCCGCAACAAGCACAAACTTGAAATCACACCGCAGCATGGCCCTAGACGACCACTCTGTCGCATTTGTCTCGTGGCTTGCAAGCCGTGGAGTGGAGCTCTCACCAAAAATATACATAGAAGATCGTCGCTCCACAGTCGAAGGCAGATGTGTCGTGGCATCAGAAGAGATTGCAGAGGACGAGGTGCTCTTCAAGATTCCAAGATCATGTCTTTTTAACGCAGAGAACTGCTCTCTAGTTGAAGACCGGGAAGAAGCCAAAGATTTACTATTGGGTCTCCCGCAATGGCCGGCACTCATCTTGGTTCTACTCTACGAGTGGAAAGTGAAAGGGGAGTCCGGACCGTGGTGGAAATACCTCCAGATCTTGCCCCTCGGCGACCACTCGTACACCATGAATCAATTGATTTTCTGGGACGAAGAGGAGCTTCAGCAATTACGTCCCTCGTTAGTGCTCGACAGAGTCGGACACGACTCAGCGAACAAGATGTACCAGAGCCTTGCACCTCATTTTCAGGAGTATGTTGGTGAAGTGTCCAATGAGGACTTTCTTCTAGTGGCGTCCGTGATCATGTCGTACTCGTTTGATGTTGACAACGAGGGCGGTGATGAAGACGTGCTACATGACAAGACGCATCCAGACGACTACTCTTCTCAACCAGAGGAGGACGTCAACGATCATGCGGTTGTGAAAAGCCGTGAGGAGGAGCTGAGTAGCCTGAGTGAGAGCGAGAGCGAAGACAGCGCTGAGGAGGGTGGTGACGACAGCAGTAAAGAGCCAGAAACCGAGAGCGGAGATGTCACAAACGAGATCGAGGACGAAGATAAGGTCCCGGTGAAGAACTGCGACTTTTTCAAGTCCATGGTGCCTTTAGCAGATACGTTGAACGCCGACACGAGAAAGCACAATGCCAGTCTTTTCACCACGCGCACCCACTTGGAAATGAAGAGCATAAAGCGGATTGCGAAAGGCGACCAGGTCTACAACATCTACTCCGAGCAACCAAACTCCGAGATCCTTCGCCGCTACGGCTACGTCGAGCCTGAGGGCTCCTTGCATGACTTTGGCGAGATATCGTTGGCTACATTGAAGAAGTACTTCGCAGAGAAGTCCAGTCTCAGCATAGAAACGATAGAGGAAGTCATAGTGATTTTGCGAGAGATTGAGATTGAAGAGCAGGAGTCATTTGTCTTGGACACTTACGACTGTTACGGTTCTGGAGAAGTCATTTTTGAGCTTATCTTCGTGATTCAACTCTTTGTGATCATTTCATCGATTAACCACAAGAAATCGTTCAACTCTGCGTCAGCCGAAGTCAAAGCGCGAGCAGTCAGAAGAGTGTACAGCAAATGTTACCAGCTTTTGGAGAGCAGAAAAATCACTGCTCAATTTGTCGCAACCTACAAAAACGTCTTAAAGCAAAGGCTCAGCGAATATCCTAAAAGAGCTAGTTTGGGCTTGGGAAAATACTCTGGAGAGCAGCTATCTAGGAGGGAAATGGCATCAGTGGTTTTAGCATCGGAGTTCACTGCTTTAGAAGTCTGCATGGATACAGACAAGGTTTTCCGGAATGAAAAACACAATTTTGACATGATTGATGATGACAAGCTACTACGGAACATCTTGAAAAAAGACATTTTCGAAGGGTCAGATGCTCATCGAAAAAAGAAAGTAAAGATTAATTAGCTCTGTGAGGCATTAATATACATCCCCGCAATGTGGGGCATAAATTATTAGGCGGAATCTTCGCTTTGGTTTTCGCCAGGCGCTGTCGTAACCACTAGAGGACGACGATGAACCACCTCGAAACTCGGCGGTTTGGGCCTGTTGAAAAGCGATATTATGCGTCCTAGGATATTTTTTGACTCATTGTTCGGCTTGTTATGATTTTGTGTGTCTGTTGCAATAGGCATTGGGGTTTTTCCACCCTTTTTGAGTTCTCTTGTTGCCCACAACTCCTTCATCTCGGGATCAATCTCGTTTGCGCAAAAGTACTTTCGAAAGAGTTGATCTGCTTCTCTTGTGGTGTAGTCTTTTTCTTTGTTGACAGGCTCAGGTTGTTGGAAGACGAAGCTTGAATCATCCCCTTCTTCTTCTTCTTCTTCTCCTCTGGAAACCAATGAGTGCTCAGACTGCTCACTATTCATCGTCAACAACCTCTTCTCACTTTTGGATCTGTAGTAGTCAAAATCGCCATCCTCGACGCCGCTGTAAATTGAGTCCGGGCGCTTAATACTTGAGTCAGCAAAATGGGACTGGAGCACAAAGAATTTAGACATAGAGTCGTCGGGAGAGTGATCGTATGGGTCAAGCACGGATTCAGCGTCTGGTGTGGTCGCATCTTCCAGTCTCAGTTTGTCAATACTGGCTTGGATCGTCAAACCCAAACAGTATAGCAAATGAAGAATGAACACAATAGAAACAATGAAATGGAGAAGCAATTGTGCGTAAGCGACGTAGCTTCTGGTGCCTTCTGAGTATCCAAGGTCTTTCAAGTAGATTATGCAGAGTATCGTATTCATCACCCTGGAAGTCTGCATGAGAAACGGTAACGAGTGCCAAGAAAGTCCAAGAAAGAACGGTTTGAGAGTGATAAGAAGAATCCACTTGATAGACTCGATAACAATGAGTAATGAGACTTGCACCGCACCCTGGTTCTGCAATACTGCGATAACAATCAGGGAAATGAGGCAGCTGATAATGTCAATCGCCACGTAGTAGACCTTCGACGGCTTGTACTGGTTGTACAAATAAGCCCAGGTCACAATACTTTTAACGGAGGTGTACAACTCTGCAACGTTGTTTTTGGGCCGGCCCCGAAACAGATACGGTGCAATGTAGTAGTACAAGAATGAGAAAGCGGCGCCGCACCAGAGTGTGACGGTGAGGATGCCGAACACGACGCTCAACGTCGGAATCTGGGTGTGACGCCAGAGATGGGAGTCATTACGGTGAGCCGGATCGTATGCGCCGAAAAGCATATCGTATGGAGCGGTGTCGCTGAAGGCAAGCCTTCGGGAGGGCAGCATGCGGAAGAGGCCCATGTGGTTGACGTTGCTGGCGGTGAAAAGCATGAAAAACGTCAAGACTAGCACGGGGAAACCAAAGATGGCAAGAAACTCTCTGAGGAAATAGCCCAATAGCGCCCGCAAGTTGACGGACGAGGAGTAGTTGAAGGACGCGGGCCGCTGCAGCTTGAACTCCTTGGGCAAGTTGTAGAAGCTTGTTTTGGCGAGAAGTCTGCCGAGTTTGGAGGTCGCGTTTGTCTTCACAGCGATGGTTTTGAGCGCAATGAACGACTGGTAGAGCACGAGGCCGGCGGCACACCAGATGACGAAGCAGATGATGAAGTTGGGCCAGCTGTAGTGGACGAAGCCGTTGGAGTTGTACAGGGCCAAGCCGTTCAAGCCGTTGAAGGTGACGTAGATGTTGTCCAAGGACGACGAGGGGAGGGAGGTCATGGTGTGGAACACGTTGATGCTGAGCAAGACACACCAGCGGAAGCGGCCCATCAAGTACTGGAAAAAGCCCGGGTACTGCACGCCCAAGGCACTCAAGAAGATGGCGTACTGCAAGTAGGAGATGATGCTGTAGACGCTCGCGTGCAACTGCCGTAGGAGGTTCTTGTTGCAGATGGCGGAGGCCTCGACGAGGAACGGGTTGCGCGACTCCTGGTCCGGCGACAACATGATGATGAAGAAGTTGATGACGTGGGTGGCGATCACGAGCGCCAACACGCCGAAAAAGAGCAAGTCCTGGAGCACGTGCGGCTCGATTGACGGCGTGAAGTAGCTGACCGAACCGCCGATCACATCGGAGTCCTCGTCGTTGGAGACTACGGTGAACTTGACCATGTATGACCCGAAACGGTGGAAGTTCTTGGACACGTCGGCCTCGTAGTAGAACACAATGGAGTCGTTTTGGTAGAGCGGGCATTGGACCAACGTGCCGGTGGAGTTGGAGAAAAGCGCCTCGACCGTGGCGTTGGACGTCAGGAGCGCATCGTCGGCCACGTGGGAGCCGTTCAGCGGCAAAGCCCCGGGCGGGCGTGCGAGTTGTGCGTCGTGCTGTGTGTAGTTGAGTAAAGGGTTGAACGGAAATGCCGTATGCGCCGTGTCAGCAGCCGCCAGCGTAGATGCCGGCACCAGGGATGTCAGCAGCGCGAAGCGGCCGCTATCGGCGACGGCCGAGGTGTTTTTGACCGCCAAAGCGTGGCAAAAGCGCACGTTTTCCAGCAAAAACACCTTGCCCAAGAAGTCAATCTCCACGTGGAGCGTGGTGTAGCGGTTTGTGGCGTAGTCGACGTCGGTGATGAGCGGCTCGGACGTGCTGCGGTTCTTGAGGTCCACAACCATGCTGTTGACGAGAAACTTGACGACTTTGTTGTCGAGGTCAAGCGCCGCGTAGATGACAAACGGCGCGAGCCGCGTGGTGGACGCGTTCATCCCGCTCAACGGGTGGTCCTGGATAAAGCTGCCGGCCGCTAGTCGTAGGAGGACGAGCCACGGAGCGAGGAGGAAATATCGTAGGAGCATGGCGTATGGGGGAAGAGAAAGCTGGCGACCAGCGCTGCGGGAAAAGGTGAGTCGGCGGGAAAAAGCGAGAGCTGGGAGAAACGCCGGGAAAAAAAGGCCGAAAAGGCGCCGGGAAAGCGACGGCCGGGAGAGCGAATGCGGGAGCCCAGGCTAAGGCGCAAGCAGCCGGAAAATTATAGGCGGCGGGGATGTGGCGGGACGCAGTAGAGAAAAGAAGGCGGTGCCAGGAGGGCATGATACAAGAAAAGGTGCGATACAAGACCAGGTGCGAAAAGGTGCGAGGTACGAAAAGGTGCGAAAGAGATGCCATAGAAGAAGCGAAACAAGAAAAGGTGCTATACATGAATAGCGATACAAGAATAGGTTTTATACAGTAATAGGTTTTACACAAGAGTAGGTGTACTGGGTTAACGGTGGCCCGGGAGGTCTCGCCAGTGTAGAGTCCGCCTAGATAAGAGCCGGATGTAGACCTGCGGGAGAAAGCAGTTTTAGTGAAGAGTGGGGAGCGGCTGGCGCAAGCGGTAAAAAAGGGAAATTGGTAGAAGAGAGCGCTACGTGGGATTTCGTAATGGTGGAAGAGCAAAAGTGAAGAGGACGAAAGGCAAGATAGGGAACGGCCAAGAAACGAGGGAGCGGTGGTGGTTTTGGACGGTGGGAGGTAGAGATGCTGTGACAGCTTGCATGGGCAGGCAGAGTATGTGTAGATGCTATGTCGAGGGCTCGTGTGCCAGTTCGGAGTTTTGCTATAAAATGCTTAATGCAATGCGTAACGAGAGCATATTGGGTCCATTCTTTTGAAACTAGACTACAGTAATACGTTTGCTGGATATTTCAGCCTGTGAGCGTTTCCTCATAGTTGTTGTAATCGTATCTCACCGCACGAAATCACTCGGTGCACCCGTTCAAAGCAAGACTTGCGTGATGCATGATTAAACTGCCGTGAAATTTTATGACAAAAAATCAGAACATCCTACGAAGTGGTACTTACACTGGAAACGGTTGAGGTCAGTACGCTGGAATCATCTAGCATCAAACGGTGGAGCGGAAGCGTGGAATTCGTGCAAAAAACTCTGCAAAAGCGCAATTGCTGGAAATCTTGAATTGCCGGTGCTGGAAAGGCAGGTTCGAGGGAAACTAAAAAAATAGCAGCTGTAGAAGCTGTAGAAGCTGTAGACGCAGTAGAAGCAGTAGAAGCAGTAGGAACAGTAGAAATAGTAGGAACAGTGGAAGTAGTAGGAACAGTAGAAGTAGTAGGAACAGTGTATCGCCGCAAACGCTGGAAGCAGCGCAGAGCCGAAACGCTCGCCTCATAATGGCCCACCGCTGTCCTAATGCTGCCCAGCTTTGCGGAAACAGGCCACAACACTGCCGTCACAAACATGCACCTATTTTGTTCTGCGGTAGCTTCTTTCTCATTGACTGCTTCTCACTCCAGTGAATCCGTGCGGACGCTACATTCTCGCCAGTCCATCCCATTCATTGCTATTTACACTCCTAGTCGTTCACACGCCGGAACTTAGGATACAACCGCTGCGCGTGGTACTTCCACGAGTCCGCCGCCGGCTTCGTCGGCTTGTGTGTTTCCATGCATGTCTTCAAGTCCTGGGCAAACGCAGAGCACTGCGCAGAGCCCTCACCGTTCGCTGCCCAGCAGTTCAAAAGAGACGACATTAACAAGATGCACGGGTTGCTGGCCTGCGCCGCCGCCGTCTTCTTGAACCGCAACCGCGGCAACGGCGGCAACGCCTTCGACTGCGTCACTTTCTTGTAGGGCATCGTGGGGAAGGAACACACCCGCAGACGGCGGAAATTTCTACCGCGTGCGTGCGCGCGCCAATTTCCAGAACCACCCGTGCCTCCCTCCCAACCACCCTCCAGGCAACGGCTTATGCGAGCGCACGCGCGTGCACCACCTCCACCAGGGTGGCCCGGCGCCGCTTGCGTCGCTCGCGCCGCCCGCGCGGCCGCCGCACCCAGTACACCCGCAGAAAGCTGCTCGACAACACCTGCTTGTGCACCACGGCGTCGTACTGCGCCGGCACTGCAATGCGCTCGCGCACCACCATCGGCATGAGCTTGTAGTGCACCAAGTGGTGCACCTGGCCGTAGGTCCGCGCCAAGAACAGCCGGCGGTCCGCCGGCAGCTTGTAGCGGAGCCGCGTGAGCGTGTCAATCTGCTCGCTCAAGTTCAGCATCACCACCTTGAACAAGTGCCGGTACAAGTGGCGGTAGTGGCCCACGCACGTGAGCAACGACCCGTAGAATGGCACAAGGTCAAAGTGCTTCAACGCGTACTTGAACGTGGGCCCCGTATACTTGGTTGCCATGGGCATCTTCGCCACGAGCACGTACTCGCTGCTCTTGAGCCGGCGCTCCGCCGTGCCGTGGAAGAGCAGCACCGTGCTGCGGCTGAGCTCCGCCGAGAGCATCCGCTGCAAGTGGCCCACCTCGTCCTCGATCCGCGTCTTGAGCGCCTGCAGCTGGTGCTCCAACGTGTTGTAGTCGTCGATGCTGCGCACCATGATCGGCCGGCCCTCCATGAGCAAGAGCCGCTCGGGCGCGTTGGGCTTGATGTCGTGCGGCATCAACGTCTCCTCGAGCGCGTCGTCCTCCATGAAATTAACCTCCTTCTTGTGGATCGGGATCCGCGTGTCGAACGGCGCCGCGTCCTCGAGCATCTCCAACGGGAACACCGGCTCCTTGCCGCCCAGGTCCCGCGGGAACGCGTGCCGGCCCGTCTGCAACGGCGCGCCGCCGAGCGACCGGTCAAACCCCACCACGTTGTACTGGTACATGCTTTCGAACGCCTGCTCGAGCGGCAGCAACTGCCGCCGCTGGTCCCGCCGCGCAAACTTGCACATGTCTACGAGCCGCTTGGGCCGCACCAGCGTGAGGCTCTTGGTGTCAATCCCGAGCCGCTTTTTGTACTTGTGGTGGATCGCCGCGTCGTTGTCCAACTCACGAAGCACTCTGTACGTGCGCTCAATCTCCTCCCACGGCGTCTTGAGCACGTCGATCTCGTCCGGGAGGCTGCCGATGGCCGCGCTGCGCCGGAGCATCAGCCCGGACCCGCTCGCGCCAAACTGCCGACCTTGGTCCAAAAACTCCTGGAGCCTGATGTCGTCTTTGCTCATGAACCCCACATGCAACGAGCTTTCCTCCAACTCCTTCGAGTGTGTGTCCACAAACTCCTCGAGCGCGCTTGGCCGCGGGCCCGCCGCCTGCTGCGCCGCCAGCACCTCTGTTCCTGCGTTTTTCTGCCGCTTTTGCTGGCCCACCTCTCCTTTCTGGAGCACACTGCCGAGCTTTTTGAACTGCGCTTTGTTGTTGTTGTTGTTCTTGGGCCGCACAGCGCTCGCCGAGAGGCCCCGGGCCCACACGGGCATGTGTACTACCCACCGCCTCGCTGCCGGTAGAATCATCGCTAGCTCTTGTGTCGCCGCTGCTAGTGGTTGTAGCTGCCCACAGATCTCTCTCACGTAGCAGTCTGTATTGCCGGAGGTACGGGTGTCCGTTATCGGTCTCGCTTTGTATGGTCTGGGCCGGGGCTCCAGTACTTTGGCGGCAGGACGCCGCTGGGCCGCAAGGTGCACGTAGCAGCGAAAGCAGAGTGCCGGCGGCGCCCCTCTAGCCTCTCCGGAAAACAGGGGCAGCGCTGGCGGCGCTGTCAGCGCCGTAGAAGTGGTTTGTGTGTTCACGTGACGTGTCACGTGTGTATTCTTCTCCGCCTCCTCCTCCTCTCCCCGCGCTCTGCTTAGTCTCTACTGAGTCTCTACTGAGTCTCTACTGAATCTCTCTGTACCCAACCTTGATTAACCTTTCTATATAGACCAGAAACTGGCCAGATCCCATGTTTTTCTGCCATCTTGCAATGGACTCACGCGTTACCCCTGAAGCAGCCTGCTGCTGAGGTTATTGAACATTTTCGCCAACTCGGCCTCCTCCCGGCGTGCCGTCCGCTCAATGTCCGGGTGGACTCTCTGGCTGTTCCAGTGCGCCTTATGTACAACTAAGGGACTAACAGACTCCACGGAGCTGCACGAGCTCTGTCTCTCGTGGTACGTAGGTCTGTGGTGGCTGTCTCTGGCGCCCGGAGACGTGCGGCCCAAAGACAACGTGGACGATGCCGAGGAGCTTCTCGATATCGTAGTGCGCTGCGAGTCGAGGAGCGCTTGCTCTCTTGCCTGGTCCTGGATGCGCGCGACCGCGGCCTGCTGCTGCTCCTGGAAGTACTTTCTCATCTTTGCAGTCTTGATCATCTTGTCCTTGATTGGAGCCAAGAACTTGCCCAATTGCTGCACCATCTCGTCGTTGGACACCATGACGTTCCAGTTCAAGAGGTAGAGCAATTGCCGCTCCATCAAGTTGACGTCCTTCAAGCTGAAGAGCCCGTCGGTGTACTCCGCCCAGTGCGTGTTTTTAGGGGACGAGTCGTTGTGGAACTTAGACGCTAGAATCAAGCAGCTCAAGAAGATGCGGTGTCTGGTGCACGCCAAGCCCTGGGCGTTCTGCGGCAACTTCAGCTTCAAGCGGTCCAACAACACTAACGTTGCCATCAACGTGCCGGTGTAGACGTTGGTGTACTTGACCAACTTGTTGATGAACGTCATCAACGAGGGCAAAGGGCTACCGTTGGGGCCCTTGGCGGCTTTATTTTCCAGGCAGGGGATGACCTGCAACGTGGACACCACCAACTTGTGGATCATCTCCTGTGACACTGGGGTCTTGATGAACACGCAGAGAGCCTTTGTATCGATTGACGAAACCATTGGAGAAGAAAAAAATGAAAAACCGAGCAGAATATATGGAGAACGTATGGGAGAATGTTGTAGTGAATAAAAAATAGGCGCGGCAGAATAATACCAAGCGTGACCACGAGACAAGCTGAAACAAAGCCGAAACTTGGAAAAGACGCCAGTTGAGTGGGGGAGAGAAAGAAAAAAAGTTGAAACAGGGACGACGGACGTGGTATTATATGTGAAGCAGCCGCAGAAAATAGCGATTGTGATCTGACGTAGTGTTTCGCGACGCAGGTTCACGCTAGCCAGGGCCTGTCTCAGGTGCCTCCTTCAACGCGCGAGGAGAAAACGACCGCATTGTACCGCGCAGTGTGCAGGGCGGCAGGGACAATCCCACAATGGCGCTCCGCGCGCAGGGAATTTTAGAGCAATGCCCATGCGAGAATTGCAGCCATCTGCCAGCCAGTTGTTGTTGAGCAAACAATGGCATACGTGAGCCGACACGCCATGATGACAATGTGGTGATAGCCGCACAAGCAGAGAAGAACTGCACGACCAAAATAGATGGCGGGCTGCAAATTCAGCTTTTCCCCCAATGGTCCCCCTGCCGTCGCCCGCTTCCCGCTGCCCGCCGCTCGCTTGCGTGGTTGGTGTCAAGCTGCTGTCTGGGATCGTGCGCGCCTGGGGGTGGCGATCTAGAAACCAGCCTCAAACACAGGGAGATCCACGGGGGCAGGCACCGAATATTCCACGCTGTATGACGCCTTTTAACTTGCCTGGCGTGTGATGCGATGGTTCTGAGTCCCAGACTTCTCCCCCCCCTTCGAGGCACGAGCCTTCGAAAACGGTAATTTGGCTCTGTGGAATGCCCACACGCAAATCAGCGCTTTGGCCACGGTATGCCCCCCAGATGCTTTTTAGCGCGCGCGCTAACGTGATTAGCTGCCTAAACTGGGGAAAGTCACTGCTGCCCCCTAGGTTGCAGCTTGCGGATCGCCTGTGGGTTTTCCGGATCTTTGATGATCTCGAACTTTTGGCGTTTCCGATCTCGACAATCACGATCAGTCAGTACTCACTTTACTGGAGTTTGCGATTTTACGTTGGATCTCTGCCCCATAGGCAAATCCCCTTTTTGGTACTCTAAGCCCAAGAACCCGTCACGTCCCCTTTGCCCCCAGTGTGGCTTGGGCAAACTCACCACAACAAAAAATAAACTGGATAATAATAATCATTCGCCGGAAAAGCTGCCAAGGGGCTGCAGAGCGTGCCCGGCGCCGCCCGGCGTCTAAACCGGCATCCCCTTTACTTTAGCGCTGGCCTAATTCGCGCTTAATGTCGGTGGACCCTTTTTCCTTTTTTGTTATATTTTTTTTTAGCTTTACGCCCTACATTCGCGCCTGAAGTTGGTCGCGCATTTGGTGGAGCGCGGGTCGCGTCGCCGTTTTTTTATTTTTTTTTTTTTGCACCCTGGGCGCTGCGGCTCTATTTTCGCCCGGCACAGCCTGAACAGTGGGGGCCTGAACAGTGGGAAAAGCCCATTTGGCTTCCGGCAACTGATGATGAGCGTGCGAGCACATTGTTGCGCTCCACGATAGAATCCAGGTGTTTGTTTTTCTATTGAGGTTTGCGTTTCCGTCAAGGTTTTTGTTCTCTTGCCGGCGTCGTTGTTTCCTTGTTGTTCGTCCGCTGTGCTGCCTCGACTACTATTAGCACATCCGGGTTTTGTTCCCTGTTCAGATGCACATCCACTGCGTCCCGTAACGTTTCCTATTTCGGCCAATTACACCGACCTCCGCCGGCTTGCCCGGATCATTCTCCTGAGGGCTGTGCCGCAGATAGTTTATCTCGAGACGCGTTTTTTTTTTTTTTTTTTTTCAGTGTTTTGTTTTCATGCCGGGCTCTGGCGGGCCTAGAACTCTGTGTGCTGGCCGCGTGCGCGCGGTGCATCGCTCAAGCCAGGCTCGCCATGCTCGCCATTGCGCCGTCGCCGTCAATCTTAATTCTCTGTAATTAACACCAAACTGGTAACCTTTTGCTCAGGGATCTGCTGTGCACCGCGACTCGAGAATTCCAAGGGATTGGCTTCTACACGGTGGCGCAAATGATCTATCTATGTTTTTTGCCGTAAACTTCTCCTGCTGTCGCCTGCAGAGCTGCGGATTTTCACTGCTCGCAACGCAAGCCCTAACGAGCACACATTCTCGTCTAAATGTACCGTGAAGCTTGAATGGTGTTACGCTGTTGACAGCGCAGCGGAAACTACTTGAGAACGCTACCCCTTAAGCGGTAAGGCAAATAATGTTCATGTGCGAAATGAATAGACTCACCTGCTGTCCGCACAATACAAGCTCTCACTCGCCTACGTCAAGGTATACGCTGCACCTCGCCAATGTGTTCATTGCACCTTAGCTACGGCGACGAGGTCACCGCTTAGCCGTTATAGATGCAAACTGCTCACGACGTCAAGGCTCTACAATGGCGCATATGCACTTTTGCGTGACATTCTTCAACGGTTAGTAAGCCTTCAAATACTATAGCAAAGGGACATCTCAGGAATATGGGTATACTGGGTCGATCATTTAATGAGTACTCTGACTGGTGCACAGCGTTTTGTCATCTTCGTGTCCCCTTTGTGTTCACATACGTTTTTCATGGCTGCAGAAGCAGTTGGAAGAAGAAAGTTTTTTTTCTGCTTCTCCGGTGCGTTTTTCACTTCTTCGCTCTTCGCTTCTGCGGGTAACCTGCGGCTGCGTGGCTGCGAACTGCTGTCTGCAATACGCAAAGTGTGAAAGCCAAATAACCGTGAAAGCTAAATTACACTCTCTCCGCTGCTCCGCGAATTCTTTAAAAAAGTCTGCTTAGTCATTTCGTTCTTATTCTATCTAAAGCGGCCGAGCCATGACGCGGACTGGCAGGGTATAGCTAATATGTTTAGTGCACGTGAGGCTGGCTCAGCCAAGCCTTCTGTGTGCGACGTCCTCTAAGCGCTAGAGGAAAAAGCTGGGGTAAAAGTCAAGGCCATCTACGACCGGAAGATCTCCATTGCCGTTCATTGGTGTTTTGCCCGACTCTGTCATGTGGGCAATCTGGCTGCGGTTGTCCGACATCTCGTTCGCGGCATTTTCCTCGTTTTCACCCTTTTGGTGGCTCTTAAACGTGCTGATCTGCTGCCATAAGAGGTCTAAGTCTCCGGGGCTACCGAAATCAATGCCGCCCATGTCGACCGAGAGTGACAGCGGCGTGCCCGAGACAATCAGGTTGGCTTGATAGCCGTTGGAAGCGGAGGTGTCTGCCACGTCCACTTTTTCCGGGTACAACACTGGACTAGGGGTGAACTTTTGGGGTGCTTTCGAAGCCACGGTCGGAGATGCGGCCGCGCCCGTGTGATGAGCCGGGAACTGGTTGGGGTCATCCATATAATCATGATGGAACAATTTTTTGATGTAGGTGTAGGTCACGTTCACAATGTTGTATAGCTCTTCAACCTGCTGTAGGTCCAAGTCAAGAATGCTGATGTCGCTCTCGTACAAGAAGTTCAGGAACTCAGGAGACTTGACCGAGTCCATCAAGTAGCTGTGGGTCTTTGACATCCTCCATGCGTAGTAGAACCTGTGGCTCAATCTGGTCGAGCACGAAACGCTAAACTTGCACACCTTGGCGAACAAGTTGGCCAACTGCGTTATTTTGCTGTAGTACAACTCGTACGAGGGGAACGTGCGCATCTTGACGGCGTGTTCTTCCTTATCGTGATCCATGCGCACGATTATGTACTTTATTCTGACCAATATGCTGAGGTTGACCTGGTTGGACATTTGGAGCAAAAACACGATCGAAGGGTTCAATATGAGGGACGAGACCGTCGGTTTGGCGTCGAAAATATCGCACTGTCTGGTGATCAAGGTGAGCGCGCTGCCGAGAAACTCGCCGCAGGTGTTCGCCACGAGTTTGCGGAGGTAGAAGTAGGCCAACGCCAGCTTGCCGGCCTTCTCGAAGTTGAGGTAGAGGTGGTTGATGATTGACAACTTGAAGAACTTGAAGTTCATGTAGACCTTGCACCGGAGGATCTTGATGTGGCCGTCGTCACTGGGGAAACCCTTTGCGAGAGCCAACATCTCGGGCCAGGAGCCGATCCGGGCCTTGATCTCGAGCTCGAGCTCGGTGAGCGAGCTGGCGATCTGGCTGACAGTGGTGACGGGCTTCATGGCGGTGCAGAACTTCAAGATGCGGCGCAAGCGCGTGTACAAGTGGTCGGACAACACCATGAAGTCGCAGACCAGCTTCTCCATGGCCGAGTTGGTGACGGAGAACACGCCCGGGGTGAATACGGGCTCGCGCACGTCGGCGTAGTCCTCGTCGAGCATGAGCGGGAACCCGTACTGGTAGGACAGCTTGGCGTCCATCATCTTGAGGAAGAACCACAACTTGCGCTGGGTGTGGGTGTAGTAGGGCTCGGCGGAGTGGCCGTGGAGCACGCTCATGTCGCGGTTGAGCCCCATGCAAAACGCTGTCTGGATGAACATGACGTTGTACATGTTCGACTCGTAGCCGTCGGTGACGTCGCCCTCCTCGGGCGCAAGGCTGAAGTACAAGCGGATCATGATGGCGCACTGGAGCACCGCCATGTTGGTGCGCTGGTACAAGTCGAGCAGCTCGATGCACTGCTGCGCGAGCGCGATGATGTCGATGCTGATGGGGTTCATGAGGATGAAGCCCTCGCTGGTCTCGTCCTCGTCGGGGAGCGTCCGCGCGAGCCGCTGCTCGTTCTCGCTGTTCTGGTTGGAAAGCGCCGAGAGGTACGAGAGCCGGAGCATGATGAGCAACACGCCCAACGTGGCGATGTCGTGGCACTTGTCGATGCGCACGTCGTGGCGCTCCGTTGTGCGCGCGAGCGGGCCCAAGATGCGCTCGATCTCCGCCCGGAAGTGGATCTCGTCGATCATCGGGAAGTACGGGTAGAGGTGCTGGAAGTACCGGTCCACGAGCACCTTGACCATGCGCTTGTCCGGGAGCATGAGCTTGATGCGGTCAATAAGCTGCATGTTCAGGTCCACCTCGCCCTCGAACACCGTGAGCCCGAGCGAGATCGTGCGCTTGTTGAGCTCGGCCTTGCTCTCGAAGTTGCGCACGGGCGCAATGCCGTCGGGGTGCCTTGGGTCGAGGAACTTGTGCCGCGTACGCGGTTCCCGCGTGAACTTCCAGAGCTGCCGCAACCCAATGTCTTTCTGCACAAACGAGTACCACAGAAGCGGGCCGTGGTTGAGGCTGCGGCCCTTGCTGTCGGAGTAGATCGGGTTGTACCCGCGGTAAATGTCGAACCCCTCGCCGGGCTCCAGCACGTCGTACGGGTTGACGCCTGTCCACGTGGAGATGCTCAGCGCCGGCATCTCCGCGACAGCGACGTTGGGGCTGAAGTGGTCCTGCGCCGGCGTCGCCGGCGTCGCCGTCGCCGCCAGACCAGGGATGATTGGCGGAAGTGCCACGTACTCCATGGCACGCTGCGGCGGCTGCGGCGGCGGCTGCGACGGGCCGTGGTTGAACAAAAACCGGAAACTGGTCCCGCCGAGCTCGGTGCTGCTACCCGCGTGCAGCTGCTGATGTTGCTGCTGTTGCTGCTGCCGCTGCCGAAGTTGCTGCTGCCGCTGCGGTGCTGTTGGTGCCAAAGGCACCGTTTCTGGCGGCCCTAGCGCTGGCACTGTGCCGGCGGTTTGTGCAGTTACGCGTCCCACCGGCGATGCGCCGCCCAGACCGTCGGAAATCGCGTGCTCCAAGTCCCGGAGCTTCAGCCGAAGATGCTCCAACTCCTGCGTGACCAGCGGCGCGTACTGTTGCTGCCGTACGGTATCCGCTCTGGCTCTTTTCTCTGCTGTTCTGGCGGTTGCCGCTGCACCATCACCTGCTGCTCGTTTCAGCGGCCCGGGCCGCGGTTTCTCCTCGGGTGCGCCTTCGCCATCCGTAACAAACGCTCGGAACACAGACACGCTGCCCGTGGACGGCGTTCCGCGGATCGTCACCTGGTCATCTGCAAACTGGCACTCGTTTGCTACACTGTGCTTGACGCACGACAGGCACGGCTGCTTTCTGTCGCACTTGACCTTCCTTCTTTTGCACTGCACGCACAGCAACGTCATCCGGAACCGGCGCGGGTACGGTGTCGGGGTGCTGCTTGGTGCCTCCATTGTCTGGGCCTCAAAGAGCTGTGGTCTGCTTGCAGTTTGGTTTTCTCCATGTTTTCGCGGCGCGAGCCGGGCATGCAGAGATGCTGCGCGGGGCGCCATTTCTACGGCTTGCTTGTATTGCAAAGCTTTTGGAACTGTCTTTGTCTTCGTGGCCACGTGGCCGCCCCTCGTGTTCTTGGCTACTTATACTACATTTGGGACTGCTTGGCCTGGCATCGCAGTGCCAGTTGGCTTGTTGTCGCAGCCTGCTCATGCCACACCTCATCGTATCTCTCTCTCTCTTCGCACTTCGCGCGCGCGCGCATCGTTCTGCACGCCTACCACCACCCCTCATCGGCGTTGCACGAGTTTCCGCGCGCATCGCGTTCTCCGTGCTGCATCGTCTGCTCGGTGCTGCATCGCCTACTCCGTGGTGGTGCGGTTTAACACGTACGTGTCGAAGAGCTTGAGGAGCTCGTCGTTGCCAATCATGTTCTGCTCATCGAAAACCTCGCCAACAAAGTCCAGGTGCATGTGCTTCTCCGTCAACGCCCCGTACGTGTTGACCGTGTCGCCCGTGTTGTACATCGCTCTGTTGGCCAACGTGGCATCCACGCCGCTCACAGCCTGCGCGTAGAAATCGTTCTCCAAAATCGCAGACACGTCCTTCTCCGTAATTTCGAACCCAGAGTCCTTCTTCGCCTGCTCCATGCCTGCGTTGGGTGGTGCTTTCTGTTCCTCTTTCGCTTTGTCTGTGTTCGACACTTTCTTGTGGTTGTTCTGTCTCCGCACTGACTCCAACTTCGCCAACCGGAACTCGTTGCAGAGCTTGTACAAGCTGTCGAGCTCCGAGTTCGAAATAAACTGGATGATGTTTGTGCCGTCGTTGAAACATGACTCTTCAGAGTTCACAATGCCCGCAAGTAAGAGCTCGGGATTCTCCATGCACTGTTTCAACACGAAAAATGCCATCACATAGAGCTTGTAGGAGCTGAGATACGTGTTACTCAAGTTCTTGAAATGCCCAACAAACAACTCCGCCTCAATCAAGATCATGGTGAAAAACGTGTCGACAACCTCGCACCGTTCGTCGAAATCTTCATTGTTGCTTGAAGTGAGTGCCCCGCCCGTCATCTCTTTAATCGCCAACGTCCTCTTGTAATTGACGAGACGAATGAAAAACGCAGAGAAGAACGTGTGCGTTTTTATCATCGACCTCTCAATTCTTGACGTCAAGATGTAGTCATAGTTCCTGCCAAACAACTCTTGCATGTTGTCGAGAACGTAGGTCATTATGTACACGAGCTGAACCACGCTTCTCGTGAATATTTTGAACAATTCAATACCGGGCCCTGCGTCAGCGTTCGGGTCCTTGTCAAGCTTCTGCTCGTAGTGAACAACCACCGTGTAGTACAAGCAGGAGAGGTTAGCTCTGATGTTGATGAACAAAAGGAACCGGAGGACTTTTAACGTGACCTCCTCCCTCTTCGCCGAGTCTGACATGTCAGGAATTGTGCCACAGATGTAATCACGGAAAAAATCCTTTCCAAAAATCTCAAGGAAGACCTTCTCCAATTTGCTAGTCTCTAGCAAAAGATCGATCACACGGAGCTTCGTGCCGAGATTGGTGACCTTGTTGACAATTCTTCGGTAGCCAGAACACACAGTCAGCATCTTGTCGAAGAAATCGTTCACGTCAGGTCCTCCGAAAACTGCAGGCTGATTGTCACTAATGGCTATATTTGGGATCTTCAAAGCAGTTCCGCAGTAAATCGAGTTCATCGCGTCCATGTTCACAATGTAAGACCAAAGTGCTCTCCATGTGTTGACAAATGCGGGCTCTTTGGAAATCGTCAATATGGTGTCGTATTCACTGGGGTCCCTGTTGAGACCAATCGACATTGCGTGGTTAATAATAGCTCCGTGAAGGAGTTGCGAGTCCGACCCACTCAAGCCAAGACAGTCGTTTGGAGCAACCGATCTGTAAAAGTGCAACAACGTGAGACTTTGCACAATCTTGAAAGTGGATTTGGTTTGCACTTTCTCCTCGGGGATACACAAGTTGACCACGCCCAAGTAATGGTCTGATTTGTGTCTGGTGATGTCTTTGATCAAAGCCTGCTCCGATCTCGAATATGTCATATCGATTTCGTGCGTAGGAATCAAACTCATATAGCCAAGGCGGATAGCTAGTAAGAGCTGTGCAACTAAATTGAGTTGGGAATCGTTGCGAATAGTTAGCCTCTTGTAGTACTCCTCGTCTGTAATGTTCAGGTCTTTGCGAAACAATGACTTGAGCTCCAGCCTAAAGGATGGCTCGTCAAAGATCGACACGAAAGGGTGGACAAACTCGAAGTACTTGTTGATGGCTTCATTAATGGCGGCCTTCTTTGGCAAAATAGGAAGGACGTTCTGCTCCACAAACTTGTAGTAAAGCTTCTTGGAATATTGAATTGAGAAAAGGGATTGGATACCTGGTATGGGATTGGGGATTGCGTTGGAATTTGCGTTGGCCAGGTCAGTGCCCTCAGCGTCATTTTTCGCTTCGTCTACGTGAATTTTGGTGGTAATCAATGCATCCTCAACGAGCACATCTTCTTCGGAATCAGGGTCATCGCTCGTGACATCAGTTCCGTGCGCATTTTCGTTGTCTTCCGGAGACTTCTTTTCTGCTAGAGAAATCTTCTTCTGCGCTTTGGGCACAAATCTTGAAAACTGCTCGCTTCTGAAAAGGCGCACTGTGAAGTTGCGAATCAACTTGAAAAACGGGTCTGTTTTCGTCAACCCCACATACGACAATGGACCTTGCTGCAGCCAATGAGAGCCCTCCACCAAGAGAGTGGAGGACGCGCTAGAAAACCCCTCCATGACGTCTTCCACTGCAATTTTGAGGACATTCTGCCCGATGAAAACAGAAACGTGCGAGAGATCCTCATCTTGCTCGTCCAAACGCAGCGAATAGGACCGTTTCTGCGGAGATGTGTAGGTGTTGTCGCTCTTGACTGAGGACATGGCCGTGTCCATGGACTCGGAGCGCACGGGCTCTGGCTTCGCCGAGTTGAGAATAACCCTGGGCGACAGAATGGAGGACGTGTTTTCTGTTGGCGGGGGCATTGAGAACGAACCGACCGACTTGGCCGGAGAGGCGTCCGTTTTCGACGCCACGCTGCCAAAAGACGACGGTAGGGAATTGGTTTCGCCGCGCTGGGACTGCGAGATCGGAGACAACTGCTTGGGGTCTCTTGGGCTCGAAAACGAGGACGTCGCAGGCGATGCCGTGGCTAGCTGGTTACTGGTTGCAGACGCGTGCGAGTTTGTGCGGCCGGAGAACTCGTATAGCGAGTTCTTCTCGGTGGGGTTTGAGATGATCGAAGTCGTCGAGTGGTCCACCAGCGACTGCTGGCTGTGGGCCATATTCTGCAGCAGCTGCTGGGCGTCGTTGGGGAAACCATTTGTGTTGGCAATCGCGCCCCCGTTGGTCGGCGCAAGAGGCTGTAGCTGTGTCTGCGGCCGAGGTAGCGGGGCATTCTGGTCGTGGCTGTGGGCCTGGATCTGGGCCTGGGCCTGGGCCAGCTCAGGGCCGTGGTAATGGTTGTACTCCGGCACGTGACCGTTCAGCAATGTCCTGTGCTGCTGATAGTTGGGGTCGAACGGCGGGAGGTCGGGCGGAGCGGGTCCCTGCATCAAATGCGGCGGCTGCAACGGCTGCTGGCCCTGCTGTGGGTGGCTATGCAAAGGCGGCGCGATCTGCGAGCTCTTCTGCTGCGGCAGCGGGAAAGGCTCGAAGTGTGCCTGGTGCGGCGGAGGCCACGAGCCGTTCGGCAGGTACATGGGCACCATTGCCGGGTGCGAAATCGGCCCGGGCCCCGGTGGCAGGTACGCGTGTGGGTGCGGGTGGTGTGGCAGCATCAACGAGGGGCGGGGCGGCACCGCCATGTACGGCTGACTCGGGTTGTGGATGGGGTTTTGCGGGAGCATGGGCGGCACAAACTGGTTTGCCGGCGGCTGTTCTTCTTCGTACGAACAAAGGTGGGCAATCAGCTTGCGCTTACAGGAGCCGCATGTGGGCCGCTGGCGGTCACACTTGCACTTTCTTTTGCGGCACACCACGCACGATATGCCGTTTCTTGCCCGTTTCCGGGGCGACGAGGGTGGTTCCGCCATCGAAGACCGAAAATGAATATGTGTGCGTATGTGGATGTCTGTAAGACAGTGCGATTGGGACAAAATAAAACTGAAATCAGTAGAGTAAAGGTAGCCAATAGCGTACTGGGTGCTGAGGATTCAGCAGAATATTCTTCTAAGGAAAATGGCCGGGTTGTGGGTGCTTTTCGCTGGGTGCCTCGCCGGCGTCTAGCAAGAATGTGGAGGCTGCGGCGGCAGAGCTCGAAAAAATAGGAAAAGCCGACGGCCGCTCAGATAGGGGCGGGCAGACGCGCTGGCTGGGCGAAAAGGAAATCGGCGGCAAAGGGCTCAGCGGCTGCTGGAATAAATAAAGGCGGCTCGACGGAAAAGAGCGTGGGCTGTAGTGGAAAAAAGCATCCTTCGTAAGCTGGAGGACAGAGCACTGTGCTATTTGGGGCGGACATGAGGGGACTGGGTGCGCGGGTATTCTGCAGGATCGCGTTGGTGGGTTTTTACGGCGGTAGCGACTAAGCGAGCCCGGGCGCGGGGGAGAAAGCGGGGTGCCGCTGCTGCTTCAGTGTGGAGTCCTTACGGATGTACATGTTTTTGCAGTCTTGTCTTCTCACTTCTGTTGCCTCTTTGCTGGGCCCTTGCTTTTGTCTCTGGTGGGTTTTTTGTGGTGGTGGCTAATTGCGCGCGGTTACGTCTGGGCAGGTTTTAGAGTTGGGCGATGCGGCCGGTGGCCTCCCTACAGGACTGGAGAACTGGGGCGGTCGCCGAAAGACGGAAAATGTGGCAAAAAAGGGAGCCGCCAAGCGTGTGCCAGCGTAGTATCAGAACCGTATACTTGCTCTTTGGCAACGGCGACGCAACAATACTGTAACTGCCTGTTTTCTTGCCTAATGCGGCGTAGTGAAACCGCATCTAACAGCTTGGGGAGCTGCGCGCAGTGTGCTACATCCAGATATCTGGGTTTCTGCGGGTCGAGCGTCCAGAAACCTGGGGAAACCGTCAGACAGCGGCACGACAAGCGTCAGAAGGAGCGTCGCAGTGTGTGTGTGTGTGTGTGTGTCAGAGTTTCAGAATCTGCTTGCGCTGCCTAATCAGACAAACTGCTGCTCTCCCGCCCCCTCCAACCGCTGGCTGATTGCAGGCTGCGTTGCTGCGATCGAGGCTAACGCAAAATCGAAATGCGGGGTACAAGAATGGAAGCCTTGTGTGCAGGCGTCCGCACCACCAATGGCGGCTACTTCGCTCGTCGCTGCGTAATCGCACAGTGAGCTGTGGGCCCGTTCAGTTATGTCACGTGACCAGCCGCCGTATTCTCTGCTGTTTAAGCCCGGGTGCGTACGGCGAGGATAGTTCCGCTGTCGGCATAGCCGTCCCGCTACACGTGAGCAATCACAAGTAGGAGAGAAGGGTTGTCAGATATATATGACTTCATATAGAATATACCCGGACGGAGAGGTTTCTCAGTAAGCTCCTCGAGAGGGACGTTTTGCAAGTACCGTTAGATCAACAGGAAGCGTGGATTCCGGGTACTTTGTTTTGCGCGGTGATTTTGTAAAGTGACAATGCTGATGTGTGGTAAGGTGCGTTGGGTTTTTTTCTCCTGTTCCTATTTCGTGTAAGGTTTTGTTTTATCTTCTGTTTCGCAGCCTGCGATTTTCAATCAAAGTAGCGCTGCCCATTCTCACAGCCAAAGGATCAGCAGCAGCACAGTCGTTCCGAAAGGTCATACCAGGTAGGAAGATGAGAAAAGTAATGGGGCATTTGCAAGGAAAGAAGCCAAGATATTGTAAGAAAGATTAACATACGATTTGCGATGCAGCATAAGATTTGCGAGGCAGCGTAAGATGAGCGGAAGTTTGGTTAGTTTCCCAAAGCAAACAGCAAGTGGGTGAGGGAAGAAAGCACACTGTACGGTGGGCATTTGGTGTTCGGGTTTGCGCTCTTGCCAAAGATAGCGTGGTGTGTGGATGTTGCTGTGCTTTGGGGACAGTGGTTACGCTGCGCAGCCGCGGCGATGCCAGCGATGCCAGCGATGCCGGGCCAGCGAGCGCAGGCTAGAAGCAGGTGAGACACAGCAACCAGAATA
This sequence comes from Metschnikowia sp. yHMJ9, assembly GCA_030444895.1. NCBI lineage: Eukaryota > Fungi > Ascomycota > Pichiomycetes > Serinales > Metschnikowiaceae > Metschnikowia > Metschnikowia sp. yHMJ9. The sequence continues at coordinate 21,331 of JAJMQU010000012.1, read as the reverse complement.
ATTGTGCAAAAGGAAAAGCTGACAAAAGAGAGAGGAGGAAAAAAAAAAGACAAATGCTGAATTTCCTCGGACGGGGTTTTTTCCTACCGAATTAACGCCACCTCCACTTTTCGTAGTGTCGTTCTTGATGCTCTGCGCTCGGCCCTAAGCTTGCCTGGCGCGACTCACTACGCGTCTGCCAACACGGCTCTATGCAAAACACAACCAGTGCTACACCACAATTAGTGCACAGCACTACGCAAGTACTCTGTTCTACGGCAACACCACTACTCTGCATGTCCCAGTACGACCCGAACGCCTATGCGGATGACTACGCAGACGACGAAAGTCTTGCAGGTTTCATAGTCGACGAGGAAAATGGCGAGGCGCTGCCGCGTGTCCTGCCGCGTATACTGGCCCATAACGACTTGCCAGACACTCAACAACGTGACTACCAAGACTCTGCTCAGGAAGTGCCGCCCGATCGGCTCGCAGCGCTCAGCTCGACCCTCCGTGCCAATGTACCCGAGACGTCGCGGCTCCTAAAAGCGCACATTTCCGTCCTTGTCTCTGCGCTTGGAGGTCCGGACCACTCTTCGGAGAAAAACCTATACAAACTTGGCCACGACGCGTTGGCGTGCTTGAAAGACATCAAGCGGTGGCTCAGGGCTGTGGACGAAAAGAACGGGACGTACGACGTGGCACTCGCGTGCGCAGAATGCGACTTGGTCAAGAACGACTTGACAGTGATTCTCTGCCAGTGGGACAAGCCCAGTGCAGACGTTAAGCGCACACGGGTCACCGGTAAGATCTCGCTCGCGTGCTTGGAGTTACTTGTGCTTCTCACCTGGCCCACCGACGTCAACAGAAACACCTTGTTCAAAGACTACACCGCCAAAACCAACAACAGACGTGCCCAGCTAGCGTACAAGCACCACATTTTGTCTTACAAACAGGGCGGGACGCTCAAGGCGATTCTCCGACTCGGATTGGGCGCCCTCAAAGTGCCCAAGGAGGACCGCGAGCCTCGCGACACCAACATCTTGCGGCTCATTCTCTACTTTATCCGCAATGTGCTCTACATCGAACCGTTGCCCGCGACCAAGGGCCCAAAAGCTGTCACCAACTCGTCCGGGCTCCCCAACGGCATCAACGCGGATGAGATAGCGTTGCCCGCCGTAATCCATGCATTCGACCGCAACAACGTGTTGTTGTTTCTCACCTCCATCGCGCACTCTGTCCTGAAGGAAATCGAGGAAGAGTCGTTCGGTCTACTCGTCATGGAGTGTCTCTCCTTGCTCACAAAAGGTGTTGTGACACTGGAAGTGGTCAACTTCAGGAGCGGAGCCTCGGACGCAGAGACTAGGGTGCCTCCTGCCTCCAGTGTTGCCGGAATGAATTTGCTGGACCTCCTCTCGGAGGAAGACCGCAGGAAAAAGCACGCCAACAAGGCCATATCCACGCGGCACGGCCGCTTCGGGACCCTCTTGTCGATCCAGAACCACGGTAACTCCTCTCACTTCGCAGTCTCTGGCCAAAAAGCGTTGTCGAGCACCTACAACACGTTGGAGAAGTTGGACAAATCAAAGAACTGGCACAAAACATCTAGCTTCAAGTACGACTCGAACGGCTACGTGAAGAGACCAACGACGCTATTGGGTTACAAGGCTGCGGAGGTTTTGTCTGTTTTTGTGAACCAGCTACTTGTAAGTGGCTCCTTCAACAACTTGCTCCAATTTGTTGGCCGCCATTTAACTAACCTTGCCAACGACAGAGACATGGGCCGCCGCGGGCTCCTAGACGCAATTGACGGCCACGATCTCTCCTCGTATTTCTTGACCATATCGTGGTTTTTCCGTTTCAAACGTGAGAGTTTCCAATCGCACACGGATAACCACACCACGCCAAAACCAAACCAAGACGCGATGACATACGGATCCGTTGGGGCTGCGCTCAGTGAAGTCAACTTCATCTTGCTCATTTCTTACTTCCGCTCGTCCTACGAGGCTAAAGATTACGACTCGTTGCACGTGGCCATGGTATGTTTCAAGGAGATGCTCTTGATCTCGCACTCCATATTTAGCAAGAAGCGAACTCAGCGAGAGATCGAGCTAGAGAGCGAGGACGATATCAACGAGGATAGAGAGCTTGCAGAGGGCATAATCCGAAAGTTGTTCTCTCAAAAACAGTTCTTGGACATGTGCGTCAATATCCCAAAGACCGCTTCTAAGCATTCTCCAGAATACCTAGAGGTGGTTGTCTCCGTTGTACATATCCTCCTCAAGTGTTTTGAGTCTTTGGCAAACGAAGATGTCCATTTGTTCATCAAGACACGGCGCAGAATGAGAAAGATGGAGCGGCGCACGGACTTGAACCAGGAAATGTCCAAGGAGCACTGGCATTTGATCGACAAAGGATCCGATGTGGAAGATGATGAGGAGGAGATTCGCTACATCACCCAGGAACGGAAGTTGGATTTCAGGAATACCGAGGTCAAGTTCTTCCACCCTGACACGGTGTCGACGCATATCGACTTCTTGTTCAGATACGAGGACTTGACTTACGAGGATATCAAACGTGGAGTTTCTTATTTCCATCGGCTATTCGTTGTGCGCAAAGACTACTCGTCCTTATTTAGGATGGATTTCATGCTACTATTATATGAACTACAGGCATTCCTCGCCAAATCTAGCAGCATACGTCGCCATGTCGATGAGTTCATTGTCTACTTCATGAAGAAGTTCAAGCCTTCTCTCGAGCGTTTCCCCTTGGCATTGGAGGTACTTTTCCCGAGATTGGAAAATCTAGAGTTCAAGGCTTACTTAAGCACAGGGGACCTCGAGGTTCATGACACTGCCGGGAAAAGGCTGGCGTCGTCGAGCGGCCCCAAGAGCAGCTATTTTGACTCTGATGCGGTTCAGCCACGTGCTGCCCCATTGTTGCAGTTCATCGATGATACGGCGCCGCTCGACAAGAAGATTGGCGTGCTAGTATATCAGCTCGTGAAGAAGAAAAACACGTTGAACTTCTTGACCTTCTTGATCTCAGAGTTATCTAGAATTGCCGACGGCATCAGTGAAGGCAAGACCGCGTCCGGTCTCCGCCTTAACCTCGCCAACAGGAGGCTTTTGATCTCGGACCCTAATTTGAGGTTGCTTCTCGAGACAATAGGCTTTGGGTTGCCTTATTTGCAGAACGATGAGACAACACTTCACCCATCCGTCACCGAGGAAGTTTTGCGTTTGGCGGTCCAGTCGTTGGAACAGTGGGTTGAATTCCACGTTATTGGTGTTGGCGACATCGAGCCTTTCTTGGACCAGGTGCAACGCATGTTTCTCTCCAAAGAGCAGCTTGCTTTTGGTGTGGAGGCTCTTGCTAATCTTCGTGCTGGGCAAGTCCTTGACCTCGCAAAGGCTGCGGAGCTCGAATTGGACGAGCAGCAAACACACAAAGTGATTGGCTTGGCGAAAAGAAAAGAATATGACGAGCAAGTTAGCACCCAAGTTGATGTTGATGACGATTACGCCAGCCCTGAGGAGGCACCTGAGTTTTTCGACACTGACTCTCAAGAGAAACAGGCCAGCACCAGAAAGCGTAGAAGGTTGGCTAGAAGAGAAATCTCTTCGGACTTGGATGATGAACTTCTGGAGGAAGAGCCTAAGCGAAGGAGGGCTCCGAAGGGCGTTCCGGAAGTGATCATAGCAAAGTCAACGGAGTTTGTCCACGACTCCGACGATGAATCTGACGACGAACGAAACAGCTCGTTCTTTGCGAGAGAAGAGAGACTCCGGCAGATGATTTCGCAAACTGGGGGTATAGCCGACAAGGAGCAGCTCAAGCAATTCAAGGAATCTTGGGTAGCAATGGCGAACGCGGGCGGCCAGGAGCACATCAAGAGCGCAATAGAAAGAGCGTCTGGTCTATTTGTGGCAGAGCTGGACGACGAAAGCAACACGCCAAACATCTTTTCTCAGCTGGACACTCCTGCTACGACTGGCGGTGCCTCTGCGGACGGAGCAGACGACGAGGAGTCAGGCAACTTTTCTCGCAAGAGAAGAGTTGTTATTGAAGACGACGATGATGAATGAGCGGAGCGCATTGAAAAGAACGCTGAGAGAAATATATATATGTATCGATAATAATGCTAGTCATTCACACAATGGGAGTCATCACCACTGTTGTTCACGCTATCTCGGATTGTCATGTACGAGCTGACAACCATGACAACGATACCAAATAATGTACATGATACGCATGGAATTGCCTTGTATGCGATGAAATGTAGCTTGTCCCGCGAGCTAGACGTTTTGAAATCGATGGAGTCCCACGACAACTTCAAGAAGCATAGCGGAGGAATAATGTAAGCCATCAAGGATGCGGAGGTGGCGCCGATCAACTCCAAGATCATCCCCAAATTGCACGTGAACAAGGAAACAGACATGGAGGTGAAGACAAGCAACGTGGTGATCAAAAAATGCTGTTTGTGAGAGAGCTCCAAGTGCGCAGTGCCGGCCGAGGAGTCTGTGGAGGTCCACGTCATAATGATGTCCTTCAACACGTCTCTGACCACGAAAATCTCCAAGGGAAACGTGGTGAGCATGTTAAGGCCGAAGCAGAACCGTGCAACGTTGATCCAGGGATCATCACTGCGGAAGTTGTTCAAGATGTTTCCCTTGGTGTTGTCGCCAAAGGTAAGGACGCCCATGACACCCATGAGCACGCAAAAGAAGAAAGCGGCGCCACACGCGTAGTGCGTGAGCCGGGCGAACTTCTTGACGGAGGCGTTCTTCATCGACTGGTAGATGAAGGTGGTGTTGTGGTGGCACACGAGCGCAAACGAGATTACGGAAATGCCCTGGAACAAGTTGGAGAAGTTGATGAACTTCTCTGGGGTGGTGAGCGGAGCTTTGAGCGCAGAGCTGACGAAGGGCCCGCGGGCTATTGTGATGATTACAATGAAGGTCATGCCGGCAAGTGCAAAACCCGACGCCTTGGCCAACTTGGAGATGTCTCTGTTCAACGAGAGCGGGTAGGAGATGCAGGAGGTGAAGATGACAATGATGACGTTTCGCTCAAAGAGCCAGCCGACGGCCGAAGACGCGCCGGTGAGCGACCGCGGTAGCATCAGCTTCAACACGTGGGGAATGGTGTCACCAATGATGACACAGAACGCCATGCAGCCGCCGTACGCAAACGAGCTGATCGACGCCAACAACAAGATTCGCCCAGGCTTGCCGTAGCAGAAATTGACGGTGTCCTGGTACGATTTGGTCTGGGAAAGGTGCGAGTTTAGCACTATGAGCCGTAGCGTCCAGTCTATGAGGAACGTCAATAACACCATTGCGGCGACACCGCCCACGAGCCCCGCGTGCTTCATTGCGAGCGGCTGGCCGATGATCCCGGCGCCCAAGATCGAGTTGGCCATATTCATAAACGCCATCCACATGCTGGAAGTGCCCAGCTGGGCCGCGTTTTCTAGCTCGAACTCCTCCATGGAGCCCTCGGAGGCCTCGATGAACGGATTTTCCTGCGGAAATTCGGGGGATGCAACCCCCGGACCCTCAGATCGTTGCTCCAGCGCAGATTCCGGGCCCGCGCCCTCGGGCACAAGCTTCTTGTAAGTACCCGCCAGCATCGTGGACTGCTGGAGGCTACCAGCGCATTGGCGCGGTATGTTGTGTGATGGTGTACAGGTGTATGTAGAGCATTTCCTGGGCATTCATGGGTGGGTGTGGGTTTACGCCGCGTGCGTAGCTGAGCGGGTGTTTCGGGTAGTGGGGGTGTTCCTTTTTGTCTTCTTTTGTATATCTTCCTGTTCGCGTGTGGTTTTCCGGCGTTGGTGATTTTTGGTGTCGGAACTTTGTACACGCTTTGGCCCTGTCTCTCCATTTTGGAGCAGCATGTAGAATGCGCACGCGGTCTGCAAATCGCAGCCATAGAACAGGTCACTGATTAGTGCAGAAACACAGGAAATTCAAAAAAGTATGACGAATTATACAACGGAAATGTGGATCCTGGCCCGTCTCTACCGACTCCACCTAGCTGTCTCTCTGTACCTACTTTCCTGTGCCATTTTCCTGTGCCTGCTTTCCCGTGGGCCATTTTCCTATGGGCCTGGCTTAACCAGTTCGGGTCCTGCACTGTTTTCGCAACAAGTGCGATGGCATCGATGGCATCGCTCTCTTCTGCCTCACCATGAGAGAAACTCCCGGCAGACGGAAGCCTTTTCAAGGCAAGAGGATCCACAAGGATCTCCGGGACTTCAAGAATGAAGAAATCAAGCGGTCGTTGACACACCGCGCGCGGTTGCGGAAGAACTACTTCAAGCTAATTGAGAAGGAGGACGGTGCGCCGGTGCTGCACTACGATGAAGGAGCACCTGGCGAACTGAAAGGCGATGATCGCCTGAGCGACGGCGAAGAGATCAAGGAGACGTCAACACGGCGGAATGGGCCGCTACCTCCGCAGCAGGACTTGCGCAAGCCAAGAGCGCCGGACTCGCACACCAGGCCAAAACCGATGGATTTCGCCGAGCGAGCAAGACTCGCTAAGCAGAGAAAGGAGCAGAAAAGAGAGGAGCAGCTCCGAAGGGTGCAGGAGAAACGGGAGAGGCTCGAGAACAGCCGCAAAGAGCGCGAGCAGAAGAGGGCCAGCCTCTCGCAGCGCACAAAGCGCGGGCAGCCCGTGATGGGACCCAAGATCAGCGGGTTGTTGGAAAAAATAAGGGAAAACCAGGGTTAGGAGCGGAGGGACTGTATAAACGTGCTAAAAAAAGAAGAATCTACTGCCAGAACAACAGGCTCTTGAGGTTCCGGAAGAACATGACAACGTCGTAGAAGTAGAGCGAGCTGAGGCGCCGGCGGTACTGGAGCCACGACGCTACGCTGTGCTCAAGCCAGCGCCACGTGTACCGGGGGTACCGACAGTTGATCTGCTCCACGGCCTCCTCGTAGACGGCGCGGGCGCAGTAGTTGGCCATGATCAAAAACGTGCGCTCCGGGCCCAACGGGTTGTCGAGCCCTTCGTCCAAGTTCCGCGTGAGGTCGTTCGTCTTGAGAATCAAGAGCACCATGCGCGGCATGCTGGCCAAGATCATCATCAAGTCCTCGAGCACGCCCTCCTCGTTGTGCAACTGGTCTTGCATGTTCAGGACCTCCTGCTTGTCCCTGCGCTTGGAGATGTCGTAGTTGAGCGCGTTGCTGGGATCCCTGCCGGTGATGGCCGACGCGAAGATGCGGAACTTCTGATCGCCCTTCACGCCCGAGAACTTCTCCGCGTAGTGCTTCATCTTCGGCACGTCGTTGTCCAAGATCGCCAACCAGAAGTGAGCGTAGTCGCGCTTCATCTGCAAGGGGATGTACCGGTACAAGCCGTGGTCGTAGAGCACGATCTCGAAGTCGTGCCCGGTGCCGCTGCGGGCCTTATCAACGGCACGGATCGCCAAGTTGCCGAGGTGCGGGTCGCAGTGCAACCCCACGTCGGGCGTGAAGATCATGTTGTTGAAGATGTGCGAGAGGCACGACGACACCTCGCCCGGACTGATGCTGTGAGCCCGCATGTAGCGCAAGTCGTCGAGCCGCGCGCCCGCCACGTACTCCATGACGAGGATGCGCTTCTCCGCAGAAACGATGCCCGGCACCCGCAACGCGGTCTCGCGCAAGAGGTCCTTGAATTGCGCGGCGGTGCGCTTGGCGTTCTCGGCCTCGTTGGTGAAGTCGAGTTCCACGTAGATGGAGTTGTTGAGCTCGTCGCCCAACCACGTCAACGGGTACTCGGGGAACACCCGGTGCATGAGCCGGAACACCGTCTGCGTCATGTACACGTCGAGCGGCACGAACCGCGCAAGCGACGGGTGTTGCACCTTGACGGCGACCTTCTCGCCCGACGCCCGCACACGCGCAATGTGCACCTGGGCCAACGACGCCACGCCCACTGGGTCCGGGTCGAACTCGCTGAAGTACTCGTGGAGATCCACGCCCATGTCGTGGCGGAACATCTCCTCAATTTCGCCCATCGACGACCGCGGGCACTGGTCCTGGAGCGGCGTCATCGTCTCGGTCCACTCGGGCGGGAGGAGGTACGTCAACGCCGAGATGTGCTGGCCCAACTTGATGTAGATGCCTCCGTTGGTCTCCAACGCCCTAAGCGTGATTAACGCCGCCTTTTTGTGCGCCGCAGAGAGCGCACGGTGGCGCGAGCCCTCGTCGGGGAACTCCTCCAGGAGCACCTTCTTGTAGATGTTGAAGCACCGCACGGTGGTCATTGTCACCACAGAAACTCGCCCGGCTGCGATCACTAAATGCTGCGTGAAATCATGGACCGAGTCGTTTGTGAGGTATAGGGCGCCGCCCGCAACAGCGGAGCCGGCGACGACCTTGGGCCAGAGTCTTGCTGGCCTCGGCGGCAGTTTTGTGGCGTTGGCCGTGGAGTAGAAGTGTCGGCTTCTCGCACCGAGCCGGAGCGCTCTGGGAAGCTGGAACATGGCGCAGAAGCGGGGCCAGAAAAACTCTAGAAATCAGAGCAGTGCCTGGATGGCTCGAGTATTTACAGTAGGGGGAGGGAGCGGGAGGCACGGGTTGTGGTGACCTGCGGTGTTTACGCTTGTTGCTTGGTTGAGTGAAAATTGGAAAACGAGTCGCTCTCGTCTTTCGCACGTGAGTTTGCTCACCGCGCAGAAAATCCGGGGAAAGCCCGTTTTGCAACTACTACAACTACAACCCAGTGTGCCCAGGGACTTCCGTGCCCTATAACCTGAAATAAATAATTACCGCCTTTAGCTACTTTGCTGCGCCTTGAGCGGTCTCCCCGGCTGGCACCCTCACACTGCTGTAGACACGTAGCGCGTCTAAGGCGAGTCTCTGGCGAGTGGCTCCACAGTGCTCGCGGCCCCACTGTGTCACTGGAAAAATGTTTCGTGCGGCACATTAAAGTCCCCGCCGTTGAGCTGCATCATGAGCGCATCGTCGTCCATCATGTCAAAGTCAAAGTTCGGTAGGCTGTCCCAGTCAAGATCGTCCACCAGCGGCGTCTGCGCTCTCGCTACCATGTTACCCGGCGCATTTACTTGAACTGCAACGGCGCTGGGCGCCCGGAGCGGCGGCGTGCTGTTGGGGATCAGGCCCATGAATATGCTCTGACTCGCCCTCTGGCTGCTCCGCTGGTCTCTCCATTTTCTGTCCGCCTGGTCTGAGTCGAGCATCCGCCGCTTGCGCAGCTGTTCGCCGTCCGAACTGGCTGGCGCCCCATAGCCATACGGATGCTTTGCTCCCGGTTCTGTCCTTGACCGCTCTTCTGGCGACGCGCTTGACACAGCCTTGTCACCGTTGAAGGTAGCGTGGGTTTTGCTGTCCACCCCCACCCGCGCCCCACGCTGGTGCAGTACAGGGCACATGCCCGAAAGCAGCCGGATCTTGTCATCAACACCGCTGGGCGACCCGACCCCGACAACAGGGCATTTCCCTTGCTCCAAACGAGCCGCAGAGACGTTCTGGTAGCTTGCATTGGACATGATCGGGCACTTGTCTAAGAGCCTGCTCGTACCAAAGGCATCCGCGTGGTAGGCCGTGTAAGTGGCAGGGATCATCTTGTGGGGGTTCCGGGTGAACGTCTGGTAAAACTTCCAGATCTTGGTGCGGCGCTGTGCTGCCTCTTTGGGCATGGCGGTCTCAAAGTACGTCACGAAACTGTCAAAGTCGCTTATCAAGTTTTCCTTGACGGACGTCGGCACCACCACTTTCGTCAGCCCGTGGCTGGATCGGTACAGATACGTCAAGACGCTGTCGGTGCGGCCGGAGCCTGAGGCGCCGCACTTGTCTGTGTCGTGCTTGAACCTAATCAACAAGCCCGACACAAGATGGGACACCCGAGACAAGGTCTCGGCAGCCATGGAGAAGACGTAGTTTTTCTGCGCATCTTCTGCAAACGCTAGGCAGGAAACGTGGAGGAACCTTTCAAAGGTCCGACACTTGCCGAAAAGAGCTGGCGCCAGACGTGCAACCGACTTGTTGTCGCCGTTTTCCTCGCACTGCAAGAGCACAATGTACGAGAAATAGAGCTCCAAGTAGCGGAGGATGGTTTCAGTCTCAAAGCTCCGCACCGTGTGCAGCTTGTGTTTCGACAACGCGGCCACCAGAACACGTAGCTCGGACGTGGCATCCTGAAACTCGAAGAGGGTGCAAGGCTTGCTGTCGCACACGGCGTTTCGTAGCAAGAACGTGTAGCGACTGATCTTGTACTGGGCCTCGATCTGGTCAGCGAGACCACCATTAAACGCGCCCTTACCGGTGCCGGTCTTAAGGCCGGCTAAAAACGCCGTGTGCGTGTCGGACAACGACACCTGTGCTATCGTCAGTATGACCGAGTCCAAGTTCTCATCCACGTGGTTGCAGTGGCGAAGTAGAGTGGGGATGTTGAAGGCGATCTTGTTGAAAATCGCCATAAAGTCCGCCCAGAGGTGGCAGAGCAAGAGTCCAACAGCGTCGTTGTTTGCCGGCTCCAAGCCTACGCGCTGAAGCTTGACCAGCGCCGGGTCGTGCCAGATCTGGAGCGACTGCTGGCGGCCGTCCACAATCTCGAAAAGCATCGCGATTGTCTTGTTGAACAAGCTATGCACATCGACGGAGAGATCCACTCGCTCGTGTAGCACACTCAACCTGTTGGCAAGCGCCACCAAAAGCACCACAAACGACAACAGACTGGCCAACTCGCGGCTCGCCACGCCGCCAGAGAACATCTCCAGCGAGAGCAACGTCGCCTGGGCCAAGAACTGCGACGCGAGGTCAGGCGACGGCGCGGCCAGGAATCCGACGGGAAACACCTTGGCTGCCTCCGCAGGGAGATGCCCCGGCGGTCCTCCCTCCAAAGCACGTAAGCTGTCCAAAGACTCCTCCACTACGAGCGCGAGCATGCACATGTAGACGGACTTGGACTTGATGATGCTAGCGGCCTCGGACTTCGACGCCTGCAGCGCCAAAGCGGCGGTGTCGAATCGCGCGGCGTCGCCGTCACGGGAGAAAAGCGCCTGTAGGTCGTCGCGGAAAAACGATAGGAGCGGCGACGACTGGCACGCGGTCTCAGAATCGCAGTAGTACGCTAGTAGAAAGCTGAGCTGGACGTAGCTGAGGCGCGATGCTGTAGTATGCGCACCGGAGATGGCATCCCACAACGCTGCGAGCGACGCAAGGAGCCCACTCGAGCTTCCGGGTGGCTTGGACTCGGTTAAACCGGCGGGAGACATCTCCTCCGCCTTCACCTTGGCCTCGTCGTCCGCGTTGGAGGACTCGGACTCCTCGAGCATCAAGTTGAACTCGCACGCAACAACGGGGCACTGGTGGTGGCCGCAGCTGGCGGTGCCCTGGAGTGAGCTGTTCTGCAAGTTGTAGTGCGAGGCGCCCGGGCCAGGCGCGCCGTTTGCGTACCGGTTGAGGAGGCTCGTCTTGTAGATGTGGTAGGACTTCTGCATGCTGGTGATGCGGTACCAGAGGGCGGTGAGCTGCGGGTCGATTTTAATGATGTTGAGCCACGAGAAAAGCGTCGTCAACGCCGGCGGCTTCGGCGCCGTCTCGCCCATTGCGCCCGACTTGAACCCGCTCATCGTGTAGAACAGATTCTGCAAGACTTCTGGTGAGGGCTGCGGGTCGGAGCCACCACTTAGCTTTGCCAAAATCGTGAGCGGCTCTCGTCTGCGGCGTGGCGGGTGTCGTAGCGGCTCGGACTCCGCCGCGGGCTGCTCGGCGTCACCGTCCGACGGCAGTGGCAGCTTTGCGTCCGGAGGAGCCCTGTTCTTTGCGTGCGCAAGCTGCGCCTTGAGGCACTTGATCTCGCTCCGTTGCGCCTCTACCGTGGCCTGCAACTCCGCCTGCAACTCGGCCAGCATTGCCAGGAGGCCCGCGTTCTCGCTCAGGAGAAGCGAACCCGCAACCACCTTCGCCAGCGTGTCGGCCCACTCGGGATCCACGTACACGCAAAGATGGCCGACGTTGTTCTTGACGCATCCAGCGCACGGCTTGTTCTTGTCACACTTGACTTTCCGTTTCCTGCAGTTGAGACACGTTATGGGTGCTCTGTTACGGACCCGCTTCTCCTGCTTGCGGGCCACGTCGCCCTGTAGGCTTTGGGTGCTGCCCGGGTGAGTTGGGCGAGGTTTTTGCCTCATTCGTGCCGGCTTAGAGTGATATATGGGGTAGCCGTGGGGGACGGCACTGGTCCTACAGAATGGGCAGGATTCAAGGAAAAGACGCCGTAAAAACACTCAGGAGACGGGGCTCTAGCAGAACTTCGCCGTTTCCGAAAAGTACGTGCCTTTTCTCGCTCGCTGTGCTGTGGTGGAACCTAAGTGCTTTGACTGCAACGATCAAGGCTGGGCCGATATCTGCGAGCGGAAGTGCGACTCGGCCATCTGCCCTGCATGGGCCGGGCGATGGGGCCAGGACTTTTGTCAGCACTCTTTCTCTACGGGTGTGCCAGGCACTTCCATCGAGTGGGTTTCCCCCTCGTGAGGTGAGTGAATGTTGCTGCTGACAACGTGTTCGTTTTGCTGTCTTTGCTGTCTTTTCTTTTTTTTTTTCTGGTTTCTTTTTTCTGTTTTCGCTGCTTTTCCGTTTTCGCTGCTATCGCTGCTTTCCTCTATTCTGCATCTCGCTATCGTCTGTACCCTGCGCTGCCTGCCGCGACAGTACGCTAGCGGCGATGCGCTGGCCGCGCGCGCAGTGAGCGGCGCCGCCTCAGCCTGTCCGAGCCCGCATGAGCCACTTCAGAGTGCGATGGCTAGGACCGGCATGTTTGTTCTTTTCCCTTTTGGGCAACACTATTGCCCCATGGAAATGTCCGTCTTCGCTCACTCTCGCCCTTTTCGGTCTTTTTCGAGCTCGTTGTAAAACCAGTGCACCTCTCGTAATCCGTCAAGCTTGCGGTCCGGCCGGCTGCCAAACGGCACACGGGCCGATGGCCCAGGCCCAGGAAGAAGCCCTTGTGGTTTATAACAGAAGTGCTCGTTGTATCTCATTCTGAACAGCCGCAACCACTGGAATCAATATAAGTTAAGAGAGATCGCCCAAAGAACAATATAAGCCACAGGGATCGCCCTATCGCTGACAGTGGGGTTGCGCACCACTGCCAACGTGCGCATTGCGCACCCCAGTGCTCTCACATGGGAGAGCTGTTTTTTGCACCCAAGCCAAGCGAGTGTCCAGCATCGGAGGTGAGTGTTCCAGCAGCTGGCAACAAGGACACACGTGGCGACACATGAGCAGTACGGAAGTACTCGCTGTTTAGCACTCGTCCGGTAAAGGAAAATGCTGCAAACGACCGACTGGCACGGCTCACCCATTGTTCGTCGCGGTGGCACCATGTAGCCTCAGCCGAGACAACCTTAACCTTAGTTACCGCTTGGGCACAATGGCCCGTCTCCCAACACTTAAATGGCCCATCATCGCCGGCTGGTGGGTCTGCCTCCTGCCAACTGTCGACTTGCCCATGAAGTTAGCATACATTTTTCTAGCCACGCTCACGCTCACAGAGGGGTATTCGCTCAAGGATAGCTTGAAAAAATCCCTCGGGTTGTCCTGCTGGAATAAACCACATAGCTGCAAAGAAAGCGTCGATGGGCTTGACACTTTGAGCAAACCACAGAGAGACGGTCGGATGCAGAAAGTCAGCGGCAAACCCACGCCGGCGGTGGAAGAGGAGGCTACCCCCACATTCCACCCGCGTCTGCTGGCACAATATGCGGAGGAGCACTACAAACGAGAATTTGCCGCACTACCACGGGATTACACCGTACTGAGAGTGAGGCCGCGCGGGCAGTTTGAATTTTACTTTAAGAGCTCTCCGAAAGAGAGAAGGGTTGCCACTCGCGCAAAAGTACTGCCTACCGGCAACGAAAACGTGTTTGTGACGGATGTAAACGCGGAGGGATCGCGTGCATTTGGTTTGATAACAGGGATCAACGAAGGCTTACCGGTCGGTCGGGACTCGTCGCGGCTTGTCGACACCTTCTGCCATGCAGCTAAAATGACTTTCGAGAATAGTTACTCTCTGGTCAATATGTCACCAAGTGATTTGATGTTTGCGGCCCGAGACATGGCGTGGGCGTGGGCCAGCAACGGTTTCGCGGAAGGCTCTCTTACAGGAATGATTGGCATCATCGACAGGTACAATCAAGTGTCAATCGCAAACTTGGGCCAAGGTGTGGCCTGCTTATACAGACACAGAAGGTTTCGCTGCACGCATGAACGCGTATCTCCTGGCATTCCTGCGCTTCGTCTAACTAAATGGCCAGGCATCGAAGACATGACTGGTGGCGCGGATAGGCGCTCGATCGATGGATTAAGCTTGGAGGATAGATACCCTCAAGTACATCGCTTCGAGTGGACGTTGAAAGAAGGCGACGTGTTGGTGATGCTCTCATCCGGTCTCTTGGATTTAGTCACCTTGACAGAGATCCTCAAAGAGATGAACCATGCCAACCCCGACAGCTTCCTCACTTCGCTGGCTTACCGCGTGCTCGACTTCGCCGTCGAGACGTCACGACTGTTCACATACCCTGATGGAGTTGATCTTGCATTAGAGGAGAGCTCCTGCGGCCACTTGCGTGACACCACCATACTCATGGTTAAATGTTAGCAGCAGAGCCGGTGATGGCAGAGTCTGGCCGGCTGGAGTGTGCAGCAAGTCAACAAAACAGTACAAGAGATGTACAAGCCCCGTGCTGTCCGTAGATTTGACACCATTGCATTATCGTTCCTTTCGCTGTGCTTTACAATCGTTTTGCCCCCCTCCCCAAAATAACAACTTGGGCAATCTACAAAGTGTCTTCGCAGTCATCTTTGATGATCGTAGGCGTGAATCCGCTGGTGCTCTTGTGATGTGTTGCATCAGCTCCGATTTGCACAATGGCACATGCTGATTACGGAAGAACACAGGCACTAGTTTTCCCGAGCTGCAACCTGTACGTGCGCAGTCGATCGTATTTTTTTCTGTTTTCTTATTTTTTTCTTTCTGCCCGAGCTGCCGTTTCTGAACGTACAGAACGTGTAGTTTACCCGAGCTGCAGTTTGGAACGAAAAGAAGCTTTTTTGCTCAGCGGCAATTTGAGAACACGAGAACATTTCTTTTGCACTAGTTGCCGAACCTGGCCCCCAAAAATCATCCTTCGCCGCAGCTGCCGTCCCCAAACAGGAAAGATCACTTCCACGTACATGCGCAGGCGCAAAATGTTCAATTCCATGAAGCTCTAGATTTCCATCGACGGGTGGACTTGACAGATCAACGAGAGCCATAGTAGAGAATTTGAATACAAATATCGCCTTGTCTTCTTTATTTTTCTTCTTTAATTTACTACCTTTTTTCTTGTAATGAAATATACCCTCCTTTGTCTTCTCGGAATCGCCTTCTTGGTGGCTGCCACTTCCGTGGACGACCACGCTGATCAGCCGGGCTCCGTTTCTCCTGTGCCTTCGACCGAATATAACGTTTCGCCAGAAGATTCGCTTAGGAAACAGGCGGACGCTGAGAACTTGAGGAAAAAAATGAGGGAATTCAAAGAAGAGGCACTTGACGTTCCCGCTCATTTGAATGAGCTCTCACCGAAACAAGTGGTGGACTGGGTAAACGAAATGATCAGCAAAAGCGACCTCTTTTACGATGAGTACAAGTTATCACGCTTTGACGATAGTCGTGGCCTCTTACGTGAGGAGTATCTCGAAATGAAACGTGCCGTGCGCAGTTTATATCCTTTCAAGACTGTGGCCCTTAAAGACCTTGGAGAGGCTTGAGAGTGTTGGAGAGTGTACTGGGGCACTAATAATAAACCCGAAGTTGTATATCGCTGAATTTACGTCGCTTATCTCAGAGCTGCCAAGCCGAAGAAGACTACAAACTACAATAGTAGACTCACGCCTAACCACCCACAAACTCTGTAGAGAGGAGCACGGCCCAAAGCATACGTTAACTTCTGTGGAGACAAGAAAAATTCAGTCCCAGAGACTCCACACACACAGCGATCTTCAAGTGCGGGGACTCCACAGACACAGCGATCTTCAAGTGCAGAGCTTAGCTAGTATTAGATTACGCCCTAGTTTACTCGTGTGCTGTCTTTGACTGTAAGTCGCAGTTCGTTTATTTTACAGCCCTAACTGATCGGAAAGATACTTTATTGCCCAAACCCCCTTATCCAAATGGAAGAGTGGAATTGCCTTATATGATCTAACTTTGGTCTCGACTGGGCTCAGTTTGCGTCTGGTCAACTCCAGGTCGCGCTAGACTTGTTTTGCAACGAAAGGATGGGATCAGACGCAGTTCGAAAAATGTGTATAAATTTCCCCGTATTTTCTTTCTATTTCTGCTTCAAATTATCATTCAGACTGCTGCAATGAAGTACACAGCTCTCCCAGGACTTGTTCTATTGGCGGCTGCAATATCCAAATCCCACCATGGCGAACAACCGGAACCCTACTCCTCTTTCTCTTTGTTTAGAAGAGACCAACAAGACCTTCCAGAAAGGCTACCAAACTTGGAGGATCTTGAAATAATAGGGAACTTGGCCCAGTTGGAAGAAGAGTCGGACTCAGAGGATGTTATTCTAAATCCGGAACACGACACCTTTCGTATGGAACGCGACGAGGAAGTCGCAAACAGGTTGATAACGGAGATGGAAGCATTCACCAGCACGATGGATGCTGCATACTTAGAATTGAAAAGAAACCCAGAAGCAGAAGTCAGGCGCTTGGGGACAAATTTTGACCACACTTGCTACATATTGCAGAAGAGGGTTTCAGAGGAGTATCGCAACCGCAACTATCGCTTCAGCTACATATACGACGTGTTTTGTGACATGGCAATCGCCTGGGGGAACCTCTATAATCTCAGGAGTCAGCTTGCTTCAGAACCTGCGGATACTTAGAGAAAGGGCCGAAGTGCTGTGGGTGGTGCCTTTCTGAAGTGCACGAGCTGCTGGAGCCTGAACACCCTTCGCGTGCTTCCATGATGGTCAGCAGATGACTGACGTTTTCGGCAAGCATTGCTAATTGTCGTATATGACACAGTTCGCATCTTGAAGTCAGTTGTTGGAAAGAGCACCGGCCATGTCTGAGAATCCCTAGAAATAGCCGTCTTCGGGTTCCGCAGTAGGGATTGCAGACACGCGCGCTACAATTTAGCTCGAGTGCGATCTCTGAATGGAAGGATCATTCGCCACAAGGGCCGTCGCACGTTTATGTATGTGCGTAATTTCGTCTCTCACACAAGGCTTGCTGTAACCGGAATACGACCTGATTGCGAAAATACACAGAATAGTCGTAAATATGTAAAAGTTGTCACGTCGCTTCATCTTTCCATTCGGCACACCTTTTACTGCTGGAATGAGGTGCATTTTCCCCTCTGTACTCTACATCGTCTTGTTAGGGGCTGCTATGCCTCTAAAAAGTTACGTTGAACAACAGTGCCACAATTCAGCCTCAATTTTGTCTAGAAGAAACGAACAGAGAGTGCCAGAGCCTCTCGAACTTGTACCTTTGGAAAATCTACCTATGCCGTTGCCAGAGAACCCACGGCAAGAGGAGGATATCGAGTATAGAGGACTCGTAGCCAGAGAGAGGCAGGTTGCGGACAGGATGCTACACGAATTGAGGGAAATAGCTAACCTGATGCTTGAAATATACTCTGAGCTGATAAGGAGAATACTCAATATGTTCGGACTTAGGCGAAGACGGTTGCTACGTCAGTAATCGCCGCTTTGGCGAACCAAGTCGGATGGTTGCTGAAACGTCCGCAGCCTATGAAAATTATACAATCTCAGAACAAAGGCAATTACAGAGAGCGAAGAAGCCGACCAAGATACCGCTTGAATTGCTGTGTGAAGCACTTGCGGCGCTCGTAGTAGTGTGCTTGTGGCGACGGTGGGTCGTTTGTAGTTGAGCCTTGCACTCAGTCTAGTGTAGTCTAAAATAGAAAGTGAGTGACGTCCTGCCTGCCCTCAGTAAACATAAGACGGAAGGTCGTAAAGTACCTGTCTACTCTGTCGGAACGTCGGGGTACGAGAATATCTTAAGGGCGCAATGAGACGGAAGTTCGAAGCTTATGTCGTACTGTGTGTTGGGTGCCTCGACCTCGATCGGGCTGAGCATTCTAGGAAAGAAGAGAAGTCATTGTGCACATGCACAACAATCTTTGTAAACACAGTACAATGACCAGAGGATGAAGTAAAACAGCGTCGACTCAAGAGTGAGACAATGTCCCAAAGAGCAAGCATGCGCTACCACTCTGGCCGCAGTCTGGTGACATCTGCCATTGTTTGCACCAAACGCTAAATGCCCAGCAGGGTCCGGGCGACTAGCGACCACTCATTCTAGTAGGACAGAGAAGGAGAGCTGTCGTACTCTATAAGCCAGAATGGCGCCTATGTATTTTCTCCCGTTTGTAACTGCGGTTGGTAGACTGAGGTTCGCACCTGAGTCTGTTGCAGCAGAGACATAAGGGCAAGAACAGCACATTCGTACCAGCTCTGGCCTCTCGAGAAAAGGACAATCCGTTCGCACAAGTTGCGGCTTCGACTTCGTAATTGCAGCGTTCATCCCTATAGTCATTCGAGAGTAGTTTGTAGCAAGTGCAGAAGCGGACGAAAACCAACCCGGAAAAACAACAATACGTCAATAAAACCTGCCACTTCTCCTTTCTAATCATAACTTCCTTTGTTGTCTCCGTTGTAATGAAATTCAGTATCTTATCTGTGCTCGCGATCGTTCCGTTTGCGGCTGCCATGCCCGCAGACATCCAAGGCGAGCAACGGGGAGCCGTGGCTACTTCGTATTTGTCTCGGAGAGACGAGCAAAATTATCCGGATCCTCTCACTCATCCCGACGATGGCCCAGTTGCGCGTCCATTGGCAGAGTTAGAGTTAGAGGAAAATGAGGAGAGTGAGCAAGCCATGCTTCAAGGGGACGTTGCCGACAATTTGAGAGACGAAATGGGGCAACTTACCCGAGCGCTTACAGAGCTCAAGCATCTATTGCCGGAACTTTCTTCACGTGAAATTACAGAATATTCATCGTTGTTAGTCGAACAGATGAGCGACGTGATCAACTTGTGGACGGCGCAATACAGAAGCGGAAACCCTTCTTTCCAAACCAACGAAATCACTTCCGCAGTTCTAGCATTGAGAGCGGCCTGGGCGGAAATTGCTCCACTTGTCATGCAAGCGGAGGAGGATCTCGACACGTAGATAGCAAGGGAATAGAGGGATCTTGCGTTCGAAGACACTCGGTGACACCGACGCAGGGTGTCACTTCTGTCACTATCATATATATGTTTTGCAACCAAAGTTTGTCAAAAGTGTTAACACAAAAAAATTAAGGCCGAGCACCCTGGCCACCAGTAGGACCAAAGTATCATGATGACTGTGGAGGGTAAGATATCTACCCAAAATGGCCTAAGAAACGACGAACATGGGGTGCAAAGATCGAAGTCCACGTTATACTTCATTAGGTGTTAGCTGCCGCGACCGCGATCGGGCTGAGCATGACAGGAAAGAAGAAGAATTTTCGTGCACAGATGCTACAATCTCTGAAAACGTGGTTCTATTGTGGAAGGAACAAAGGAAGCAGGGTCGACTCAAGAGTGAGACAATGTCCCAAAGAGCAAGCATGCGCTACAACTCTGGCCACCAAACGCTGAACGCCTCGCAGGTTCTCAGGTAGCCGCTTGGACGTACTCTAGCGAAAAGCGGATGAGTGAACTGTATAAGCCGGAATAAAATATATCTGTTTCCTTTCGAAAGAGCAATGAGTAGACTACGGTCCGTTGCGGCAGAAACGACTTACAGGAAAGACACTCCATTTGAATGAGATGCCGTTTCTCCATTTGATGGCGACAGCACCGGACGTACTTGACACGTGGGAGAGGGGAGCAGAGCAGTGGCAAGCCCAACATACCCCCGACATGACTACTGCAGCTCTGAGATTGTTGACGGCCTCGGTGGCAATTTCTCCACTTTACACAAAAGTGTGCAAAGAGGTCGTCTTGCGGACTGAGGACCTTATTATGCCTGACGGACACCGACGCCAGGTATAATTATTTTATGCATGATTTCGCAGCCAAAGTTTGTTGGCAGAAAAATAAAAAAATAGGCTGAACAGCCTGGCCATCTGTAGGAACAGCGTGTGGTGCTAACTTTGGCGGAAAAGGAAGATTTCTGCCCCAACATTACCTAAGATACAATGATCATGCGGTGTAATGATGGAAGCCCACGCCATATTTGATTGCGTGAGTTCTCGGACTGGGTTGAGGCAGTTCGAGTAGCTCCATTATACCCAAGACTAGCGCTGTAACAATGGGCAATACTTAGACGAGAACGAAACGCAACAGTATAAAATCTAGGCGAACGTCTCCTTTTTCTTTCTAAGCCTACGTCAACTTGTCTCGTTGTTACTGCTGGAATGAAAAACGCTATTCTCTCCTTGCTCGTAATCGTCTCGTTTGCAGCAGCCTTGCCCGTGGACAACCACAGTGAGCAACCGGGACTCAGTTCAGGACCCAGTCTAGGACCACCTGCTTCCGCCAATTACGATGACAGGATTCCTGACGAATTCAGAAACTCAGACTTTTACCGCAATGTTTACGGCGTGTTGAGGGTACGTGAATGGGAGGAAGCAGAAAAATTGAGGAAGACTATAGTGCAATTAACCAATACCATGAAGGAAGTAGTGGAGTCAAGAGACCAGATAGAATTTTTGCGGTGGATCCCAGAATTTGAAATGTGTATAGAAGTTCTTTTAACGCAGTACATGTCTCTCGTTGACAAGAACAACCCCTACACAGACAATGTCAATATCGCCTATCGTGAAATGAACCGTGTCGCTAACCAATTGTTGTACCCTAAGGTGATCGAAGTGTGTGAATAGATTGTGAGGCTCGAGCGGTTAGGAGAGTTGGAACCGGCAGGACTGGACTATCAACGACCCTCCAAACGAGGTTGCCATGGACATAGATGATCCTGAAGATGCTTTAATGCTGCCAGACGCTTGATGTTTTATTTTAGCAGCTCAATGCATTTGTCGAAAGACTACGTTTGACCCGTTAATAAGTTATTGGCAGGTTTCACAAGTTGCGCATGGGCTCTAACTTTTATAACTTGAATTTTGATGTGCACAGTTTCAAATACAGGCAGAATGCTGAAGAATGTAGAAGCTTCAATTCCAAGTCGTATGATACACTCGGGTACGTTAAACTCGATCGGGCTGAGCGTGAGAGGTAAGAAGAGAAGTCATTGTGCACATGCACTAAAATCTTTGTAAACACAGTACAATGGCCAAAGGATGAAATAAAACAGCGTCGTCTCAAGAGTGAGACAATATCCCAA